>JABUQX010078700.1:37500-60000 GCA_015478945.1 Trachelipus rathkii
TTTTTTTTTTTTTTTTTTTTTTTTTTTATACCCTCCCCTTCTGGGGGCAATATAAGGAAAGCAATTGTTCAGTAGTGCAAAGGGAAGTGTGGGTGGATGTGCTAAGCTAGTTGCAATACTCAGCCTAACATTTGTGCTTTCAACTAGTTGAATGTGTGGTGCGAATGACCCGTATGATGGTTTTGTCAAGTTCAAAGTCGGAATACAATAAGGTTGCAAAAAACGAAGCGTATTCGCGAAATTTGCACAATGTTACTAAAACAGAATATTTAGCATTTATGCAAGTAGCGCATAATATCGTTAACAAAATAATCTGGACTGCGACTATATATGTAACAGGTGCTGCACACAAGAAATACTAAAGTTCAACTTCTCGATCTCTGTAATTATTACGTCCAGGTGAACTAAACAATGTCAGTATATGTTACGAGTTTATGGAAGCGAACGCAGAATGAATGGACCCTTACTCACAGGGAACTAGGAAGCTCTTCTGGAAATGAAGCGCCGAAAGGGCTCTAACGACATCGAAGACATAACCGCGGGATATAATTTAGCATAGAATATATATAAATATGAATATTAGGGTATAGGTAGCTTATTATTGATTAAATATGATGACATGTGATGTGATAGGGTGAGTTAGTATAGAATAGAAACTTTTGAAAATCTGCTCAACATTATTTAACATATAGTAATGAATGAGAGTATGTTAAGTGATATTGTTGATTAGTGAGGTTTGATTTATTGGATGCAAAAATAGGATAGGTATATTATTTTATATGTGGAGGGTATGTAGGTATTAGTAAGGTAGGATGAGTATAATGGGTAGAGTGAGGATAAGTTATGAGAGTGGTACACCTATTCTGTTTTACGACTCCGTCAGTTTAATTTTTTTTTGTTTTTTTTAATGATATTGCTACTATGGATACAACAATGGGAATTTACAGTTGGTACTTAGGAGGCCCATGAATTCAAAATGATTCGAAGTATTTTTAACCAAATAATTTTAAAAATCACAATTATTTTTGGTTGAAAATATTTGTTCAAAAAATGAAAGGTTTCTCGAATTAGAGTTTAACTACACTTACAAAAGAGCCATAATACATATGGTCCTGGAATTTGCGGGATGTACGTTTTTTATTAGTTGGGCACAATAGGTGGGCGTTACCCTGTAGTGCCTGTGAGGAAAGGTTGAGTGAAGAAACACGGATGACCGATTTTAGGAAGTTGGTAGAGGATGTGATGTTAATTAGGAACACATAGAAATGAGAAGCAAAAACAACCAAAAGAGTAGGGCCTATTCATAGATTATTTTTTCTCAACGTTATATGAAGATATTTCATTTCGGTAAAAGTACCTAACACTCTCACCGAGAAGGAAACCAACTCTACATATGTTTGGAAATCAGTCGTATAGAAGCCATTAAGTTACACAAAATGTAACAACGATAAAACAATAGGCTCTAAAAAAAATTTAGAGGACTGCAAGGATTAGGGAATTAAAGAATAAATACAAATTTTGGTATTATATAGTTATGGGTTTACTTGAGGCGCGGACGGCGGGACAGAGAGTGGGGACGTATTATTCCTACCCGTTGGGGGGTGGGTGGAGACAACCCCGCGCGGACACACCTCGCGAAAATCCATCGAGCTAGGGGTATTCAAGGATGACGGCTCGCCCGGAAGTGGGGGGGAAATAGTCGCTAGCCTGTTTTTAGTTCCCCCGGATAGGCCGATGAACTTACTGCGGGGACCTTGCCATCCTTGCGGTTTTACCCTTTGGGTATCCGTTAAGTTTAAAAAAAAAAAAAAAAAATATGATATATTAAACTTGGACGGAGTCGCGTAGAATATAATGGCAGGAATAATACGGTCGGATATAATTTTGAAGGTCATGTTCGTGGTCAGGCACACTGAAATATGTGGATTGTTTGGCCATCATATAGTATATATATATATATAAAAAAATGTTAAAAAAAGAAATCAAGACTGACGGAGTCGTAAAACCGAAAAGTTCAGTAAATATATTATATACTATATAGGTATATAATATATTATGGTATGACTGATATACTGAATGACTATGATTATAGACAGAGGAATTGGGTAGGATTAAGATGAGTAAGAAATGTATAGTACTCCTAAGGTATTTAGTAATATCAGTAATATATACGTATATATAATGTAGTTTCAGGGTTTGCAATTACAATTAGTTACATAAACTTAAGAAGCAAAAAGCCACCGTAAGACTAATTAACCAAGAAAAAATTCCCAGATGCAAGTTGATTTGTTTTTTTTTGTTTTTTTTTAGATGTCTAAGTTATTGAGTGTGTTCAAACTAGTTTGTGAGATATTTTTAAAATTAACGTAGTATGGAGAGGAAAGCTCGGTCGAAAAATGGAGTGTTTTGTGGGTGTGTTTATGTTAATTGGGTTATAATAAAAAATCGATTTAGACCAGTTTGTAAGTGATTGACATCTATAATGGTTAAGTATTGTTTTTTTTTATTTCAAGGTTTTGAGGAGTATTCGCTTAGATGTTGTGAGGAATAATTGAGGCAAATATATAAAAAATGTTGATCAGGAGTAATGATTTATGCTTTTAGAATATTGGTGCTCTGAAATTACTTGGGCCATTTTCACAAAATGGTTACGACGTGTGTACGGAATAGACCGGTCAGTTATAATATTTTTGTTGGTTTTTGCGTGTCCAAACTAATTCTATAATTATAATTGTGAATTTAAAATAGAGTTTGAATAGAATACTATGTAAAGAAGTTTAATTTTGGATAGACCAATAAGAGGAAGTCTAAAGTTAATTAACAGTAGTATTATATTAAATTTTTTGCTAAATCAATTGATTTTTACTACAATTAAATTGTTTTTGACAATTGGTTAGGGTGTTCATTTTTTTTATGTCTAAATAAGCATCTCGAAAAGAAGAAAGAAATATACGACAATAAATTCTTTATTATAGTGTGGTCTAATGGAATAATAATATTATTGGTCGCACTTTTTAACAAAACAGAGGCAATTTATTTAAGAAAAAAACTAATATTCACATTTGATTATAGAATGGGTAAGTTTGAAATAGAACAATTATTGTTAAGAATTTTTAGTAATAGATAATGAATTATAGATAAGTTAGATATAGTGTAAAGAATAAAGATAGTGCAGTTATAAATGAAATAAAGTAATAGGAAGATTGCCAACTTCTGTTATAACAAGTAATGTAGGCTATTTTTGTAAGATTTCATTTGATGATGTTGTCTAGGGTCCTATGTCACACACATTACATGAACTTTTTGCTTGATGGCAAAAATTAAATGGGTGCAAGATTTAGTAGATTAACTGTGAGATGATTTATGACGGTATCATTTTAAGACATGTATTTTTTAATAATAATACATTGATTTGGTCAACTTTTTAACCAAAATAGGCAGCTCTTATATTACGGTATGTAGCGGCACGTCATCGCCACGATCGAGACTTTGACCGGAAAACGAGAATGTTATAGAGTACTAATAATTGTCAAATTTATGACGTACCATCAATTGTTACATAATTTTTAATAATAATAGACAAAGCAATAAGTCATACACTAATAACAAAAAGGCGGACTTTATTAGTTACCAGTAAGGGTGTTAAGCACATTTCAATTAAAAAATGCAGAGGGCAGGGCTATGATGGTGCTTTTGTTTTTATCATTACACATAGAGTAGGTTGAAGGAGAAGATAGGTATAGAAAATATTAAACAAATTGTGTTATAGTCTACCATACATAAAACGTACACATTACAAATGGGAATAACATTAAAAAGCTAAAAAAATGGGGACAGTGGTGTTTTATATAGAGTTTACTATGAGTTGGACGCGGGTTTTTCCCACGACGCCCGGACCGGTTTTGGACCCTGAAATCAGGAAAACTGCTACTTTCTAAAAAATAAGCTTTAATATTTTTAATTTTTTGGGCATGGCAAAATCATTAAAAAATAGTACTTCACGCAAGGTATGCTTCTAGAATCGCGAGGATTCTGATATCTTAATCCTCTACGAGATTCATCAGAACCCAAATTTAGAATTTTTTTCAATTTTAAAAAAGAAAATTGAAATTTCTCCGTTTGTGGGACAAAATTTTTTTTGAATTGTGGTGTAAGTTATACTTCTACTTTAAATTTTTGATATATGTGACTCTAAGATATATTCTATTTAACTAATTGTAAAAAGCCGATTCGTCCCTCGTTCTCACATGTGGAAAGAATGTTTCCCTTATTACAAAAAAAATGATTAACTTTGAAGTAGTTAACTAGCCGACCTGGTTTTTTCCACCTCCATGACCTGTGGCCTCTTCCTTCACCACTATTACGGTACTAGATTACTGCAATAATAGCAACCTATATCTATGTTTCATTCGAGTTAGGTGAGTGAGGCCTAGTTGGCAGGTTATCACAAGATCTCTTTCTACTGTTATACTTTTCTAATATATTTTGAAGAATCTAAATGACGTACATCATTAAAAACATAATTTTAAAATTTAATACAAAAGTCACATGAATGTATTTTTTAATTTTATTGACTAGATTAGATACAATTTAATTTAGATTCCTATTATAATTTAATGAATCATTCAAAGAAGATATTGACTTATGCATGTTGATAATTCCTGAGTACAACTAGATATTAATATATCGATAACCTAATTTAACACTTTCTTGAGTTTTGACAGTAGTTCCATCATCTCCTAGGCAAACAAGGAACAAATAGAAAAGTATGTTATCTCGTAAAGCGCTTTTTTTTTAAATATTTTTTATGAAAATATACAAAAAGAAAATCTGGCCTATAATAAAAGAACAGGACAGCGACCTGTACCATGACTCGCCCCTCGGCAACCACCAGCCGAAGGACTCAAATTCAGGTCGAACTTCAGACTCCACAGCTTTACGACTTTCAATATCCGATATTCGCACTATATTAACTCTGCATATTAATTCTGGCTCTCCCGATTCTTACCGTTATACTCCATGACATTTCGGTCCTCCGAATTTTACCAATTTATTTTTAACTCGAACTTCCGCTCTCCGATTTCCATGATTTCGAATTATTTCAGTTCCACCTTTGACTCCAACACACTTCCGGCTCTTCGATTCTACACTTCCACATTTCCACTCGAAATTCGTCTTTACTTCAATCAGACTCCCATAAACACCGATCGCGGCAACACGCCAGATGGATTACCCAATCACCATCATCCATTTCCTTATCCATGAACGTCTCGGACCGTCATACTCTACCTCAACTATGTTCCCAACATTTTAAAATTCAAAGTACCTCAGCCTCCCCAATTCCCTCTACCAACTTGACGACCCCTCAACACTTACACCAAGAACCCCTCCGGCTTCGTGACTGCCTTCTGAACTATTTATACTCCATTTACTCTGACACAACAACCGCCACTGTGAAACAACCAAACATCTTATTTTGCGTAAAACTCAATGGATTAAGTTTACCCGTTACCTCTCGATCCTGGGGAAACTTCATGCATGAATTTTTCTCTTGTCCATTCACACACCACCACTTATTCTCTGAATCCGCAAAGGTTACATTGTCTATCTCCCCACCTTCCAAACTCAGTGATACCGTTCGTCTGTCAAGCCTAAGATAAACCCTCACTACTCTCTGTGCCCACTGTCTTTCGATATAATTCCCCTTTCTCCCCCATCTGATTCAATTCCCAATCTTTCTAACACTAATGTTTAACCTGAAATTATTTGTCCCGTTATTAATCTTTCATTCAAATTCACCTTCGGGAAATCCCTCACACCCACTCTGATTCTGGATTACCACTCAGTCATACACCTGCCCTCAATTTAGACACCCAATCCTTCCTCAATTATTGTTTACTGTATACTGGATTAATTTTCCCCCCCTGCAATACCCAGAGACTCTGTAAATTCTTTTGGTCTATTTACTCTAACCACACTCTTCATCTCTAATAACCTACCTTTTTTCCTTACCTTTCTTCCTTCCTATCGGAGCACACTACAAAACGTCCAAACCCTTTTTCGCTCCCATTTCGACGGTCTGCTCACTTTCCCTCAGATGAAGCTAATTGCTTGACATTAGATACCTTGAAAGTCACAGTTATTTCACTTGATATTAAGGCAACAGAGGTTACATTGTCAAGGCATTGTTCCCCCTTCCAATCCGCGCTCAATCCGCGTTGTTCAATTCGACTACCAGTGCTCAGGCAACGATTACGCCAATAAGATATCTCTCAATACCAAATATAGTATAAAAGATATCCTGCGTTTATTCGGTCCTATCTTTAATTGGATATTAATTTATTCCCATGGGAATAAAAGAAATATCTTACTGGGAAGCGGAATCGTACCACAACGTCAACACAGAGACATTGCACCCTTAGACCATTCTCACTAACACTCCTACGCTCGGTCAGTATGAACCAATTGTACCACAATTAAAACAACTCATTTCCCTGGCTTGCGAAGAAAAGAAGGCCCTATTCATCCTCTGACTACATACCATAAATGGAGGAAACAAGAGGCCCACAGAACCATTCTGCAGTCTACATTGGCCGACACGTCCCTCTCTGATCTTCGCGCTCCGCTACGCAATCTTAAAATTCATCTAGAGCCTTACTACCGCCATACTGACAATCCCTTCTCGACTCTCTCTTCCTGTCTTTTATATTCTCATTTGCCGCTCATATTTAAGAACTTGGACCGGCTAACCTCACTAGAGACTGTTCCCCATATTCTGAAACTTATCACCTAAGTCATCTCCACTAATTGTATCAGGGTTTTACACTGGTAACAAATTCACCCACATACCTTCACATATTTCAGCATCATTCCACTTCACCCTGTATCAGAGTATCGCCTCGGTCGAATGGATCTGGCACTATTAATTCAGATTGGAAAATAAAAATTAGGCTTATTATATGCCCATCTGCGGACAGTGAAACGATCCAATCTGCGCACCATCATCTCTTCCTGCTTTGTTTTCATTCCTAACACTCGCACCAATCTATCCCAGACTGCTCTATTCCCCTAGAAGTATATACAACCAAGAAGTCCACCACACTTAATTCTCCCTAATTGCATCAATTCTCAAGTCTTCAGTGGTCATTACTTTTTGATTCTTCTGGTGGCTACCCATCAGATACACTCCGGGTTCTACCTAGCTGGAGATTAATCGCCTGTCTGCCCTCACATATCACGCCACCGAGATCAAACATTTCCATCTGCATTACACAGAATGTATCTAAAAGAAACAGCTGAAGCCGAACTCTGTGTTTGGTGTAATAATCGGATAATGTAGACACAACATCACAATTTCAGACGTCATTTATACATGCCATAATGACACCCGTCAACGATCTTTTTAACATTTATCTCATGAGTAAGCAGCGTAAGGAGGTTCTCATTCCTTTTTCGTTCTAGCTCGTCTTTTCCGCAGAAAGGCCAGGCAGTACGTCAAGTCTCCTTTACCACGAACTACAACCACTGCGTTCAAAGCAGGCCACGTACTTCGCTTCATGTTCGACTCTCGCCGGTATCGATACAAAATCTGAGATCCAGTTTGACTGAGCGTTGCATGTCTTCGTCTAGTTTTGCTAATTCCCGTTTCACCTTACCCTCGCTCCATGGTTGTAGACGCCTGTATATACTCACTGCATAACTTCTTTTTCTCAGCTGAGCAATTGAAATCCCACTCTCTATCATTGGAGTTGCACACTGATACGCTAAACATGTGGCCAGGCCTAACCTAACATAGCATGACAACATCCAAGTACACTGATGAGCTTATTTCACGACACGCCAAATCTTCGCTGCCATAAGTCGGCTTCGTCAGAAGCAATGCCTCTCACACACCTGTAACGGTTTCGACAAGCAACCTACCCGTGTATTAACATTTTCTCCTTCCGACCAATCGTATTCTCTCGCTTTTTCGATCTGTCCTGCCGTACTTCGAAAAGGTCCTACAACCAATACAACGGCCAATGCTGCGACTCGATCATCCACCCTCGTCTCAACGTCCCCTGACCGAGGATTTCCATCCATCACTCCAGTCCTTGCACGACCTTAAAGTAGACCTGCTCCTGAAGTGACACTCAGCCGGAAGTACACCAGAGCAATTTCTCTATGTCCCGGGATGTGAGGTAAATATGTCATACACTTCTCTGCCTAATCACTGATCGAACGGCATCCTCTAATCTCACAACGCTACTATGTTTTTTACACGCGAACTTGTTGCGCGCAAGGAATCAAGACTGAAATAATCTTCTACAGGCTGGGGTGGCTCATAAAAAAACTTGGTGACTTATGATAGCGACGAAGTCTGTACCATAACAACAAACATATCGCAGTTCTACTGTCGGATGTCGAGCTCGTAGAGTATCAAAAGCCCCTTTGTATAGTTGCGTTGAGTGAATGCTCCAACGTGCGTCTCATCGATAACCCGGTGGCACGCGCAATCATCAGTGTTCCGATCCGAGATAAGTGTCACTCTCGGGTATCATTTTGCTCGTTGGACTTACTTTTTATAAGAACCCCGCGTGATATCTCCCTTTTGGAAACGAAACCCATGATTTCCACAGTCTCCTCTCCCGATATCTCATACTCTCTGCACTGGACTCCTTGCTTCACGTTGCGGATATACTTGAAGCTACTTTTGTGGTGCTCTTTCTCAACATACGCAGGCACCCTGACGCTAATCATATACAACTATTCGGTATCAGTGGGTTTTGCCTCCTTATCCTGCATCTTGGATCCTCCTATACGGGAGTTGAAGCGCTACGTTGTTGAAAATATTCGATATGTCCACGACTATCTGCTGATAACTCGTGGTGGTTCTCTTTCTTGGCCTTCGAAACTAATCTCGACCAGGCCTGTTTCTTTCCTAGGGCATGTGGTTTACTTAGTCTACAGGCGATGCTCTCCAGTGTGATTTAAAGCTTCATACAAGCAATTAGAGCGTCAGCTGCCTCCAGAGTGAACCACTCGATCCGGCCGCGCTATATATCTGGCATGGGCAACCCTTTGTTTAATAGAGCCTCCAGAGGTGGGCGCTCGTGGAGTGGTTTCTTTATGACCATCACGATACGTCGCTAAGATGAGTAGTCGTCATTTCAAACCCTTTCGCTGGAAAGCCCTATTTAAGACTCTAATCTGGACTTTTCACAAGTAACAAGTTTGTAATGGTAATCAATATAACATTACGTGTTTCCTTTCGTTACTATAGATCTCAGACAAGTTGGCATTTTTAGTTTTTGATGCAGTATGAACCATAGATCCTTTAGGCAGCAAAATAGACTCACTTAACTAATAATGAATAAAAAATATGAGAACGAATCCCGCAAAAGTGACAAAGAAAAGGAAAATAGAAATTAAGTTAGGTGTCTATTAGGTGTCAGTGTCCCATCTACTGTAATGGCCGTGAGAGCAAACCTAAGTCTAACAGCAGCGCCTCTCTTCGCATCCACACTAGAGATACGTTGTCTTTACCATTTTGCGCCGGCTCACATGTACTTTATAGGGTATATCGTTCTGACTCAAGGTAAAAAATCACTGACATAGATAACATGTACGAAAAACAGAGAGCCTTCTTTCCTACGCAGTCAATCCGTCTGGAATTATCAAGGACCATCATAATTCAGGTTACAATAAGATTTGTTAAGTTACATAGATTTTCTCATATCATAACCTGAAGTAGTAGGGTCCTAAACTAGACCTAACCTGGATGAATCTAGGTTAGATCTAGGTTTAAGCATCGTCAATCCTCCAGGTTAGGTCTCGGTTTCGGACCCTACTAGTTCGGGTTATGTTTGTTAAGTATACATGTATACTAACAAAATCTATTGTAACCTGAATTTGATGGTGGGCTTAAACGTCTAGAAGCCCGTTCATTTTTTTTATCAAAAACCTATGAGGACATGCCAAACTTTTAGAGGTTGTAATTTTTTTTCGGCTCATGATTCTTAACAAGAAGACAGTCCCGAAATCGCTGCCACCTTTAAAAAACAAACACTCATTACTCATACAATCGTACTTTATTCCCTCTAAATGTGAGCAAACCCCCAATAACTTACTTATAAAAGTGGCTCCTCGTTAGCACTTCACTCGCGACTGCTGTCCTGTCTTTGCCCTTTTTACTTTAAACTCTCTCTTTGGCAGGGCAATAACTTTTACCTAATATTTACATTTAAGAAAAACAGCAAAGGATAATTACTTTTCAGATGAATTACATAGTTATACCAATAAAAACAAATACCCCTAATATGCCTCAAACCCCCCTCAATTTCCCCTTAAGTATAATTTATAATCTTTAGTCTTAAAGTATCTAGATACATGCATCGGCGATACGTATCGATCGATACATTTGTATCAGTTATCGGTATCGCTAAAGAAGGTAAGCAATTATCTGTGTATCAGTATTGCTAAAGTAAATTTTTGTGTATCGATGTATCGGTATCGTTAAGCAAATTTTTTGGGCCTATATAGCTATATATATACGGTATATTATATATACTAAATTATATATATATATATTATATATATATATATATATATATATATATTATATATATATATATATATATAATATATTATATATATATATATATATATATTATATATATATATATATATATATATTATTATTACTATTATTACTTATTATTATTATTATTAATTATTATTATTATTATTATTATATTATTATTATTATTATTATCTCACACCTTTCCCCCAAGATTGGGGGTAAGGTGCGTGACATGTACCAGAAACAGAAAAGTAGGCAGAAGAATTGACACAAGTCAAAAGAAAGCCCAGCTTACCGCCCCCTTTATACCTATTAGAGAGAACTCATCGCAGTCAGAAAATTCCACCCTAGAGCTTCAACGGGACGCGACGGACCCTCACTAATGGCATCTCGTCAGTGTGGGGTTGATCCCTTGGCCCAGGTGGGCCCCAACCATACCTCCTCACGAAACCCCGCCATTAACTCCTATTTATGCACCTTCTTCTCGCCTCTGCCAACTCACATTTTCTCTCCTCCAGGCATTACTTTACTGACTCAATCCACTTTTTTCTTCGGTCTCCCAGCCAATCAATTCCCAGCACACTCACACTATACAATCGTTTAACCAACCGACTATCCATCCTTCCACATGACCAAACCATTCTGAAACATACTTTCATTTAATTTCTATATATATTATACCGTATATATATATATTTTATATAAATATATATATATATATAATATAATATATTATATATATATATTATATAATATATATATATATATATATATATATTATATAATATTATATATATATTTATTAATATATATACGGTCATATATATATCTATAATTATATATATATATATATATATATATATAAAAGTTATATAAATATATAATATATAGCATAAATCTATATCCTTTTATTATATATTGAGAAAAAAACACTTACCCCTGGGTTTATAGTTTGTTTTATGTTTTTTTTGGGCAGGTTGATGTCCGCAAACTTTGGTGGGTTTTGGGTTTTTGGGCAACCCTAACTCACATTTTGTTTGGGCATTTGAACATTAGCTTCCCTTTTGAGATCTTTCCAGTTCTTTAGCCAAAATCCATATTGATTTTACATATTGATAATTATTTCATGGATTCCACAAAATCAGTTATGGTTTTTATACAATACTTTTTTTTTTTTTTTTATGTTTTTTATCTTTTTTTTTTTTTATTTTTTTTTTTATTTTCTTTTTTTTTTATTTTTTTTTTTTTTTTCATTTTTTTTTTTTTTTTTTTTTTTTTTTTTTTTCTTTTTTTTCTTTTTTTCAGTCCAAACAACTATGTTTTATTTTAAGATTATTTTAACTTTGTACTCTTTATTTTCAGTGTGATTGTTTATACAGTAAAGTACTCAACAAATTCTGAAAAAAATACAACCGTTGGCGCAGTATTCTTAATCTGTCTGACATCCAACCTTTTATAAATGCTTGTCAGAGCACATTTTCCCCCTGGCTGGGCCTCCAACAAAAAATAACCCAGACCCTGATATAAAGTTATTTACATCCTATAACCTAAAAAGGTTAAGTGCATGTCGTTAACATCATAATATAAAAGGAAATTTTTTGCTGCATTTGTTGTGAAAATGGAATAGTTTATAGAATTATTATTATTATTATTATTACTAATTCTTATAATTCTGAATATTATCAGATTACTATGCTTATTTATACCATTATATTATATCTATTATTTTTATTTTTATAAATACTATAGGTTATATCTCACCTGAAACAAAAAACCAGCTCCCACCATGACTTTATAGCTTTATCATTACATATATCTTTAAATTTTTTTTATTTGTTTTTGATAATTTTTTTTCATTATAGGTAATACTATTTTGCTGATAAATTTTGTATTATTTTGCGCCTTCCTAGATTAATTTTAGATTAGTGCATTTTGTAGTATAAATAATAATATGACCTTTAATGTTTTTTATTTCATAATGTTCTTGAGTCATAATTTGTATGATTTCATATTTTTACTATTTTTGAATACTTATAAATTTACAAAATTACTGACATTAATTCCTTTTCTCACGAGTCTCTAATGATGCAGTGAAAGAAGCTAGCCTCATATTTCTTCAAAAGAATGTAGAACTTTTAATTGAGAAACCATGTTCATTATTAGCCACCTTCCTCCTCCAGGCTCTGGTTTTAATAGCTTTCTTCTAATTGCGACATTAATAGATTTTTAACGAAAAATCGTGAGGAAAAAGTGTTTAAATAAACTATCAGAATTGAAGAAGTAACTGTTATTCAATTGGGAATGAGATGAAGATTAAAAGTGAAGTCACCAATTTACTAAAAACTACTATTATGTATAATGGACTTAAAAAAAATTTTTGATCTTAATGCTACTACAACTAAGCTCATTATTTGACATTAACATATTTATAAGAGTTCATAAGTAAAAAATAATATTTTTGCTTTTTTGCAATATCAATCATCTGAAGGAAAGAAAATTAACTGCACACACGTGTCCACTTGTCAGTGATGGGCAGATGCAGCTGCTCCAAATTAACATAAGAAAATCTTTAGTTTGAGAAACAAGTTCTAATATTTAGTTTATTAATTATATTTGACTATAGAGGTATTAGAACGACAAATTGAACCTATTGTTTGTTACTTATCTGCTTGTTTGATGGTAGGCTAACAAAAATAAAAATTAATTTTGCAAGTTAGTGATTGTTCAAATGTAACATCAACCTCAAATGCACTTTTCCCTCTTTGTGAAATAGTATGTGTTTATTTTCTCTGGCCGTCTGGCATTCTTTTATGAAACTTGCTAAATTTTATAAAAGCGAGTGAGCAATTCATCTCTTATATTTTACCTTTTGGTTTGTGTACTTCAACTTAAATAAATCCATCCTCTCCATGTAAAATATTGAGTGGAGTGAGGCCTAGGATCTTGGTGATTCAGAACAGGAACTACAGCAAGCTATAATAATGTGCAACAGCTCGTTATGGTGGAGGACATGCAACTGCTTTTAGCCAAGATATCCCTTTTGATAAATTGGTAGTTCTCTTTGCAACAATTATATTGATGAATAGGTCTTGAGACATTTTTTGTCATATAAAGGGGTCAACAAACTAATTAATATTATCTATTATACAGTACCTTACAACATTTACCAAGTGATCGTTGATGTATTTCTAATGTCATTTGAATTTTCATAGTATTACCAAAATCCAGTCATGTCACTTGTTACTAGTCACTGGTAAAAAACTTTTGTTTTTTCGAAAGGAATTAGTTGGCAAAGAGTAATCACCCACAAAAAACTCAAGTCACTCTGGTTGAGGGGTTGTACCTGTTGTATGTGCAATGGATAATAAGTCCAGCTGATACGTAATTTTGGGTATACTCATCATATATGTGTAGAAATTCATAAATGTGGCTTGCAAGGAAAGGTCTAGATGTCTTCTACATGATCCCATAGTTTGTTTAATTTTGCAATTTCAGATGAAAAAGGAATACTTGAATAGGTATCAGTTTCACAATCAATTTTGGAGTTAACACTTTTTTAAAATCTGTTCTTTGCGGTTAGAGAAATACACAGTAATTCCCTAACAAGCAGCACACACTTCCATTAACAAAAACCGTTTCAGCTTTTTAGTATATGTAACAGATATAATGGCATTCTTAACAGCATTAGAACACGAATTGCATTAAGTTATAACTACTATTAGGCTATGTTTGATTTAGTATGCTACCCGACATCTTGAATTGGTATGCGCCCAATTTTGAAGCTGCTTTTTCTCTCCATCCAATGGACACGTGCTTATATGAATTTTTTTACCGCTAAAAACTACTCACTCTTCCTTAATTAAACAAACTGAATAATGGCTTGGAAAATTAGATTTTTTGGTCTTAATAATGACTAGTTCCTCATGTGTTTTTAGCACCAAGTTGTTTATGTATTATCTGAAATTCTAAATTTTAGAAGTAATTTCTATTGATATTCTTATAAAGTTATTTATTAATTAAGGTTGATTGATTAGGCCATCAAGAAAAAATAAGGGAATCAAGGATTAAAAAAAATGGAATTTCCAAGGGACAAAATTCAAATTTTTCTTATGAAGACGAAGGATTGCTTTATGGTTTAATCAAAAAAGAAGCCACAAGTATTTTCGAACCCACTTCAGAACAACCTCTGGGGATCACATTAGATAAAATGCGCCAGTATCGTATTGATTGTAATGTGGCCATTTCCGATTCAAGTAAAAAGAAATTAGTTTATGTAAGTAGTATTATATTGTTTATTTGTTTATTTACTCTTTAATAATATAACGTGCATCTTAATCCTTATTGAATCAGTTTCTCATACAAATAAGTTGCTTTTACTTGTGTTAGTATATTATGTATGACGTTTCTCTGTTTCTTTATGGTCTCTAGTGTCATATAAAAGTCGCTGGGGTTAAATATGGAAGAAGTAATTAAACCAACAGACTAGGCGCCTAGCAACCATATTACTAATATATAAATATATATGTATTATAAGTAATAATTAAATATATATATTAGTTAATAGTAATATATAATATATATAAGATATATATCATTAATATATATGTTGTTGTAATAACTATAGATATGATATATTATAGTAATGGACAGTAATGGAACATTAATACAGGAAGTAATATCTTAATAAGTTAGTATAATAATATTAATTTATAGTAATATATATATAATATATTATGTGATTATTTATTAGTTAATATTATAGATATAATATATACTATATATATATTAATAAGTTTATGAAATGAGAAGAGTGGATAATACTCACATAAGTAAAGTGTGAGTGCCAAATGGGGACGGTAGTCTATATCTATATAAGGGTATATATATATTAATAAATATTATATAATATAATAAGTGAATAAATACATCCCTATATAATATAATATAGTAATATAGTATTAGTACTTATTAATCTATTTAAATACTCAAGCAGTAATAATAATAAATATTAAATATATATTATATATATATAGTATATATATATATATATTATACATATTTATATATATTATATATATATACTATATATATATAAGTAGTATAATATATATATATATATAAATTATATTCATATATATTATTAGTATCATTATGATTATTATTAGTGTTTTAATTGAACAGTAACTACGTACAATTTTGATATAAATTTAATTAGATAATTAAATAAATAAATAATGATTATATATATATATAATATTATATATTTAATATATATTTATATTAAATTTATATTATTTAATATTTAATATAATAATAATATTATATATTAATAATATGAAGTAGTAGTATATACAAATATATATACCTACATATATATATTTTAATATATATATATATATATATATTATAATTATATGTATTATAATTATATATATATATATATATATACTATATATATATATAATAATACATATTAATTATGATTAATTATTATATATATATATATATAATCCATATATTAATTATATCATATTTAAATTGCCATTTTCTAATTAGAAGAAATAATATTTCTCAGAAATTTCTTTTATTATGTTGTAATATATATATATATATATAATATATATATATAGTATATATATAGTATAAAATTATATATATATATATACCGTATATTATAGTTAATTATATATATATAATATATATATATATATATATATACCCGGTATATATTAATATTAATATATATTATAATATATATATAATAAGGTATATATTATTATATATTAAATTATATTAATTATATTTATATATATATTTATTAATTAATATGATAGGGGTTAGTACTATAGAAATAGTACATTATTTGCCTTTGTAGATTTATTTATAGAAATTTAAGTAATAAAATATAGGCCTATCCAGATTTTTTTTTTAATAGATATGTATAGAATGAATGACTTTACTTACAAAACCAGATCCGACTCTGTAGTCTTGGGTATATTATAAATAAGTCTTATAATATATGTTTTCAAGTTATTGATAAATCATTACGATTTTCTTCTTTTATAGCATCTTTTTCCTTTATATTATAATTTATATTAATATAAAACTTAAATTATACATACGTTAAGTATAATACATTATTAACTACTCAAACCACTTTACAAAATTATGCAAAGGAATTACAAAGCAAAAACTGCTGTAAGCCATGCTTTTTGTATACAACTCAATATGAGAAACTTTTATATATATGTATATATATAATATATAATATATTATATATATTATATATATATATATAGTATATTATATTATAATATTAATATATATAATATAATATATTATTTATATATATATACTTATATATTATTAGTACTAAAAGGTTAAAATATATTATTAGGTTATATATATATATAGTGTATTAATTATTTTCATTAAAATATTCACAAGTGATTTATATATATACTAATATCTATAGTATAAAAATATGTATTAAAAATAGTATTAATATAATATATTATTCTTCAAGAAATAACTATATATGCAATTATATAATATATATATAATATTATATATATATTATGAATATAATATATATAAGTATTATATATATATATACTAGACGTGCAGTAAGAGAGAGATAGAGGTTAGTGTAAGTAATATGAAGAGAGATTTGTAAAATATTATATGGTAGTTTTTCATGGAAGGTTAATTTTCGTGCCTGATTATTCATCATGGTAGTGAATAGATACTCGAATACGTTTTCGCACCTGTCACTAGCATAATATAATATTTTCTTTGAATTTTTTATATCGTCTAGAAATAACTCACATTGACAATTATGATAATTGACTCAGTGACTTGGGCTCATATATTTATTATTCTTGAGTAAAATTAAGGAGGAATGTTGCTTTAATGTGAAGGAATTTGATTGCAAGCGTCTAATAAGACTCTTTTTATGCTTTCCATCTCAGCTTAAAATTTATACTCTATATATTTGATACTTTACTATTTAGTAACATATATATTTCTTTACAGAGAAATGAACTGAAGTAAGACTGTAAATATTTATTTTCTTAAAGAATTTAATTATTATATATAGTTGATATATGAACTAAAGGAACCCATATTAGATTTCAACTCATTTCTCCAAATTCATATATACGAAATATCAAAAATCAGTTTCTTTTATGTCCTCGAGGAGTCAAATCATAAATTTGTATAATTAATATTTAATATATATTAAGTATTACTTAAAAAGAATTATATAAATTTAATATATATAGTATTATTTAAAATTTTAATAGATTATATTTTATTTATATATGTTTATTGGGAAGCTTAACCTATATACTCAAAGTCTCACTTACTTTTTATCTGTCACCCTTATTATGGTAATTCTACGCTCACTACTATAGAGTATATTAATATATTAATATATTAAAATAAGATATTATTATTATAAATATATAAACATATAATATTGATTTTATTATAAAAATAAATTAAAATATATGTAATATATATATATTGTAGAATTATTATGTCACAGACTTCTTATATTAGGCAGTTCTTACTCACGGTCTAATTTCAGTATCGATATTAAAATGTAGCACCGCGGAAATTATCGCTTCGTTACCAACAATTCTTTTCACTACTCCTTCAAACTCAGCTATCGAAATCGACTGTTTTTACTAGATAATCATCCTCTTATCTTTTTATTATATCATAACTTATACTTCATTATGCGAACACAAATTCCCTCCGAACCAACCTAAAGATTTCAGATAATTTCTTCCGTAACATCATATTATTTTTATTCATCATACTTTTAATATTAAAACCCTATGTTCTCAATAACGACTATATATATAAGGTGGTTCTCACCTCTATTATATAATACTGTACAACTTTTATGAAGGTCCTTACTTGTTTTAAATCAGTTTAATAAATTTTCACCAAAGTCGCTTTTGTGGACCGTCTATGCTCGATGTATTTACGGTTTAGACAGTTGGAGTGACTTAAATATGTGTGTTTAACGCTCGCCTGGTTAATCGCATACAGGTTACACGCTATGGTGAGTATACTCTGCAATTACAAATAGTATAATGCCTCGTTGCTGCACAAGTGGTTACTGTTAATATTTTTGCGTATAGTTCTTATGCAATCTTCTTTCACGCAATTTTGATTTTATTGAAGAGTCTATAGTAATATAGTTAGTAACTTTATTTGATACTTCTCTAGATATTATATTATCAAATATCAAATTCCTGTCCTTTTAAAATATATAAAATATCTATAATCTAGTGCAGTGTATATTTTTACCCTAGTACGTGATCTCTAAATAGTATATGTAGATTGCTAATTTAATCACTTATAATTACATCTTTTCATTAAGTGAATTATTTTATAATATTCCCTCGTGATCCATGTTCGTGTCATATTCAACGGAATTGTTTTAGTAGGTTATTTTTAGTTTTCTCTCCAGTGATGCATTAATATATTTATCACTTTAATTTGATGTTAGTTTAATTATCTCCAGAAAAATATATTTATTTAAAATATTTACTTTTAACTTTTAATTAAGATTAAAATTTAATATTTATGTTTATGAGTATCGAAGAGATTTTACACTTAATTATATTTATAATTTAAAAATAGTTTTGTTATTAAGATTATTGCATTAGTTTTACGTATTTATAAATTATATTATTTTTACTTATTTATTCTTTATCCAAGATAATTATTATAATTTTATGTTGTTATGATTATATATATTAGTATGATTATTATTATTATTTATTATTTAATTATTTATAATTATATTTTTTTTAATTTATATGGACTGAGTTGTATTATTGGAGTGTGATTCACTCAATATAATTGTCTCACTCTATATACATCTCATTGATATACCATTTGTTATTACTCTATGTTGCTCCAACTAATATTCTGATTATTATTATTATGTATTAGTGTCAACGATTATTATTATTATAAATATCTCTCCTCTCTAAAAGTAATTATTGATGATATTACTCTATTGTACTCTCTCAATATATAATAGTGTAGCTCTTATTATATGTTATTATATTAGGGCATATAGTATAAGTGTATTCGTCTTTTAATAGTCAAGCCACTTACTTCCGAAATTTATAATACTTGATAATATGTGAATTATATATCAGTTTCTATTAAGCGAGTTCTCGGATGACTTATACTGAGATATGACTCTAGTGTAATACTCACTCTCGATATTAATCTCTATTGTCAGTACGACAATCAACTCTCATGTGACTCTCGAATTAGATTATTTAATATTGAATTCTTATTGGAAAATATAGGATCATATCCTAAATTTTTATATTAAAATGTTAGTTTTAATTTTTATGATTGTTGCCGCTTATTCTCTCATGTGATATTAAGTATGAAATCAGCCTGTGTCTATTATGTGCCTGAGGATAGAGTGACGAGTATTGAGTGATGCGTAGATGGCAGCATCATGAAGGAGTAGAGTGAGTATCGATATGGTATGATGTTCTATTGTATTGTGTAGTGGGCTTCTTTTTCAGTATTAGTAGAACAATGATGGCAGATGAGACTGTTAGCACCAGAGAGTATAAGTCTGAAGTAGCGAGTTGGTAAAGAGCTAGTGGAGAAGGTTATAATTCTGCTATTGATATTATTTATACAGCGTGTGAGATTGTGATATATATAAGAGAAGTTTTAGATAAGTAAATAATACTTCTATCAGGGTATTGAGTTGGAATGATAAGTTATGACTTAGGGTACCGAGACTTAATCACCATTATTATATATATTCAGAGGTATGAAAATAATTATATAGCTATAGAGATATAAATGATGTGAGTGTTGTATGTAATAAATGCGTGAATAGGCTAAGTAAGAAGATAATATTAGAATATAAATTTCCATATAAAGTAAATTACGCACTTGATGAAGCATCTACATACAAGAAAGTAATATGAAAAAAATATGAAAAAAATCATTGTCATTAATCAAGTATAATGGTTTGTGGATAAGATAGTGAGTGAGTGGGGTATATGTGGATGAGAATGGAGAAGTATAAGTGAGATAGCTGATAGGTATGAGATATTCACTCATATAGTCACATAGAGAGGTGAGAAAGGAGTAGTAGATAGTAAGTGAAATAGTGTAGATGATGGTAGTTATTAATTATGATTTGTAGGAGAAGAGTGACGGATAGGTAATTCTGGGAAGGGAGAGATTGATAATATTTAATTGTTTATATAATAGAGGAATGTATACTGAAGATTAATAAACACCAATTTTTTATTAGACATGCGTGAGTGATATATATATATAGTGAGTCTTACTTACTATACTTATACGAGAATTGTGCTGTGAATTAAATTAATAACTACTTCAGCAGAGCTGTAATAAAAAACGATTATAGACTATATATATATGGATAGTGATATAGATAAAAGAATGAATAAATAATAGATATATCGAATATAACGGTTGATAAACTACATAGGTGAGGTGAGTAGTCGATTATTGATATGCATAGATCATAGGTTTTTTATATGATAGGTTGTATATAGATATAGTGGCAGATTTTTGAAGATGAGTTGCTATATATACGTGAAATAAATAATTTGTAATTATTTTAGTGAGAACTTAATAAATAAGAACTCATAAGTGATATTCTCAATAGTTAGATAATAAGTGTCTGGTGATTATAGTATTATGTGAAACAAGTAGAGATAAGATGATGAATAAATAATGTACTAAATAACTCTAATGAAATATGCAATGAAGACCTGTAATATAGTAAGGCGTATTATATAAGTGGAGATTGGAGATACTATGTCATATAAGTGATAGTATTATGATAATAAATGTATAAGTATTGATCAATAAGTATATATGTATTCATATAATTAAATAAATGGATAATATTAAATTATAAAGAATTACTGTCATATTTATTTATAGAACTCAAGTGAGAAAAAGTGAACGTGACACACTCACTATTATATTGTGGATAGATGACAGCTAGAAATCAAGGTTTTTGGATTTCTAAAGGAAAAATAGCAGCTAAAAAGGTAATAAATGGCTGAATGATGCGTTCAAAAATCAATAATAGAGTTTTAAACTATAGATAAGAAAGTTATGAAAATAAAGGAAAAAATGAAACAAAGAAAGTGAATAATCAAGTAGTAGAGGGTCGAAGAATAGAAGAGGCGTAGTAAAGATAATAGAGATAGCTGTGACATGACGTTATAACGAAGAGTAGATATATATATAGATGTAGGTGAGGGGAAGAAAAAGCTGCTTAAGATGTTGAGAGCATATTAAAGTGAACAAACGGAAGAATATTATTAAAATTTTCTAAAAATGTTTTGGAAAATTTTTAATAGTGAATAAAATGAATTGAAATATTATGATGTTAGTTACCGGAATACTCAGGAATTGTAAAAGGTGGTACTCAGGTAAACACTATGATAAGACTTGTTGATATTATCGATAAATAGAATACTGAATATAAGCTACACAAGGAAGTTTAGTGAGTGGAGCGGTGACAGGAAGTAATGTAGGAGGAGGGGTAATATGAGTAAGTGGTAAATGTATGAGGATGAGTATAAGTATATACAAGTGTAAAAGAATATAATGGATAGCTATAATAAATAAGATTGAATGGAGTAGCATATATTTAGATGCTACTGGTAGAAAGATGAGATCAAGTTGAGTCGGTATTGAGTTTTTTTAGGTGAGTAATGAAGAGTAAGGGTTGAAGAATAATTGTAGAAGTGAATGAGAGTTATTTCGATAATACCATTGGATTGAAAACATATTTTTGTTTTATTAGAGAGAGGGTAATAAGTGAGTACCGGAGAGTATATATAATTGGTTGTATAGTGGGAGTGAGTAAAGCTTTTAATAATATCACTATA
>JABUQX010078701.1:0-2500 GCA_015478945.1 Trachelipus rathkii
TCAGTAGTATTAGTTTTTTCAAAGTGCTTAAAATTACAACTAAATTAAAATCTTGTAAACGTTCCTGTAGGTGATTGTGACATGGGCGGACGCTACAGGCATTCTTGAACCATTTTCAACAATCTTTGGATTCTTTTTGCTCGCAATATTTAAATTTTGAAAACCTCATTCATCCTCAAACTACTATGAGCGAAGAAAGACAATGACGGGGGGAAGGGAAGGGGAGTTAAACCATTATTGTTGAAAGGGGGTTATTGTTATGTGTGTTGCTATTCGTGTGAGGATGTTTTTCTTCATATTGCGTAGTATTAATTATTTGATTGTAATTGATGATGGGTTAATAGCTGATGTTGTAGTTTATCGAAGGGTGTGTTTACCTTTGAGGGTGTTATAGGGGTGTCAATATTGATTTATGCAGAATGATTAGTTTATTATTGTGTTTCCCTTTTATGTTGGTTAGAATGGTGTACGAGAGGATGCATGGCAGTGGTGGTTGAACTTTGTGAATTGTATCTGTGATCTGTGAGTCACTGAGAATATCTATATTCGTGATCTGTTGAGTCACTAAGAGAGTATCTCAACTCATACAACTATCTTTAGAAAAGGTTTTTTTCAATTCAAACCTCTTTCTATCTATAAAAAAAAAACCGGCAAAACCATGCGTCCCCCCTCTCACCCAACACTCAGTAACATATAGCCTACATGGAATTAACAGAACATTATCACATACTTCCTCTTCCCGATTACAACAAAGCAAACTGGGTACAGGTACATAGATGACATTTCGTTTCCCTACCCCACAACATAGACCCAAACACAATCTTACATACAAATAATCAGAAACACCCCACCATACAGTACAGCTTTAGAACACCACACCATTCATTCTCTACCTTTTTAGACACTAGATCATTTCCTGGCACAATCTTTCTATGCTTTAACTTTTCGGTAATACCCGTAAACGCATATCTAGCAGTGTTTCTTACAAAGTGGGCATAACGCCCACCTTGTGTGGTCGCTGGAGGCTTAGAGGGGGGTGGTAAGGGGGCCTAAAAAAAATGGGGTGTTGAAGTTATCTAACAATTTTAGTTCATATTTCTTTATACTATATTTAATATATATATTATATATAATTTATATATATATATTATATATATATATATATATATATATATTATATATATATATATATATATATATATATGATATATTATAATAAACAAAAGAGCAATAAATATAATATATATATATATATATTTATATATATATATATATATATATATATAATATAATATCTTTATACTATACTGTCATTGTGGTTTTAAAAGTTTTGGTAAGTTAATAAGGAATTGGAGGGTGGCGAAAAATAATGTGGTTTTTATGGTTGTGGAGTGTGATGAAAACCAGTGTATGTAAACAGCAAACCCAACATGCATACACTGGTTTTCATCACACTCCACAACCATAAAAACAGCCACCCTCACTTCCTTATACACCAGAGCCTTCAAATTATGCTCACCCATAAATTTAGGAAATGAAACCAATCACATCAGAACTACTTTTCAAAAATTACAATATCCCAATCATTTAATAAACAAAGCTTACAGAAAAGCTAAAAATAACTACTACAACCAACATACACAGACCACACAAAACATCCCAACAAACACCTCTTACCTCCCTATTCCAGCAAAAACAATCCAACAATTCAAAAAATACATACCTAAAAACATTACACTAACTACCACTAATGCACTACCTTTAAAAAAACTTTTCCATCCTCCAAAACCACATCCCCAACCAGCCCAATGCATATATACCATAGCCTGCAACCATTGCTCTAAAACCTACATTGGTGAGACAAACGACTTTACAAGAAGAAAAAATCAGCACACATATGACTTAAAGGTGTCAACTAGAACTCATCTCTAGTGACTCACAGATCACAATACAATCACAAAGTCAGCACCACTGCCATGCATCCTCTCGTACACATTCCTAACCAACATAAAAGAAAAATAATTGAAACTTTTTGCATAAATCAATTTGACACCTATAACACCCTTAAAGGTAAACAAACCCTTGATAAACTACAACACAAGCTATTAACCCATCATTCAATTACAATCAAAAATATAATACAGCAATATGAAGAAAAACATCCTCACACGAATAGCAACACACATAACAATAACCCCCTTTCAACAATAATGGTTTAACTCCCCTTCCCTTCCCCCCGTCATTGTCTTTCTTCGCTCATAGTAGTTTGAGGATGAATGAGGTTTTCAAAATTTAAATATTGCGAGCAAAAAGAATCCAAAGATTGTTGAAAACGGTTCAAGAATGCCTGTAGCCTCCGCCCATGTCACAGTCACCTACAGGAACGTTTACAAGATTTTAATTTAGTTGTAATTTTAAGCACGTTGAAAAAACTAATACTACTGAAGAGGTTTCTGATGAAATGAAAGCTATCGTATAAATATTCTCTTTCAACGTGCAC
>JABUQX010078701.1:5000-17500 GCA_015478945.1 Trachelipus rathkii
AATCTTTCATTTATTTCTGTAATTATTTGGTTACAAGCCTTTGTCGCATCCGTTTTTAAGGTATCAGTAACTACACTGCATTTTTTAAGTCTTTTTAATGGAACTTCTAAAACTTCACTATCATCCCCTGAAATAAGAAATTTTGCTATATTGTGCCGTATTGTAGTAATTGAAGATTCAAAATGTTTCAAAGCATCTTCAACTGTAATATTATTTGATTTATTGGACTGTAAAACGTTGTATAAAATATCTGTATGTTTCAACGTTTCATAAAAAAAAGACAGAAAGAAATTAAACTCGTAGTCTTCCAATAATCTTTCAAAGCCTACTGATTCACGAATGCTTTTATCGTCCCAACAGTCTTCATTCTGAATCCTTTTAAAACATTCCAACAGTTGTTTCTTGTTTTCTTTTATGCAATTTACGATTTTAGAATGAAAATTCCATCTGGTTTGACAAATCTTTGGAATGTGAACATTACAAACTTTTTGAAGCATATCGTTACGTTTAGGTGAATTCGTGAAAAACGCACCAAATCCACTCAGATTAGCAAAAAATATTTTTATCCTTTTATTTGATGAGCAAACCTTTTTCAAAATTAAATTTAATTTGTGTGCGTAACAATGAACATAATGGGCGTAAGGGTAGTACTCTTTCATCTGCACTTGTACACCGTTGTGGGACCCGCTCATAACAGCTGCTCCGTCATAGGCTTGTGCAATTAACTTGTTGGTTAAGTTAAAAGATTTTAATTCTTCTTTCAGAACACTTGTTAGTCCGGTAGCTGTTCTATTATGAATATTAACAAAACTTAAAAATCTTTCGACAGGTTGAGAATTTCTAGAATAGCGCAAAATAATCACAAACTGTGAAAGGCAAGTGATATCGGTCGTTTCATCTGCTTGTATGGATACAAAACTGACATCATTAATTTCTGATTTTATTTCGTCGATATAAACATGATACATACAGTCTAAAAGGTCATTTTGAATAGTTTTTGAGGTATTTTTTGCCACATTAGAATTTGTCAAGTGATCTTCTAAGACACTATCAAACTTAGATATGTAATAAACCATGTCTAACAATACTCCCCGGTTATTAGATTGTGATGTTTTCAGGACATTTGTAGTCGGGGGAGATGCACATTTCTTACTTAGATAATTTCTTTGTATATGCAGTAGTTTGGGATTTTTTCTTGGAACAAATTTTCAAAAAAAAAATTTTTGGGAAAATTTTTTTTAAAAATTTTCTTTTGAGTATACAAAAAAATTATCTAAGTAAAAAAGATGTATCTCGCCTAACTATACAAGCCCTGAAAAAATTTGATGTTAATCGGATAAGTAGAAAAAATTTATATCAATATTTCAACTTTTTTCAAAAATTAATCGTCGAAAGTGAAATATTGAATAATAAAATTTTTTCTACTTTATCCGATCAACATCAATTTCAGGGCTTGTATAGTCGGGCGAGATACATCTTTTTTACTTAGATAATTTTTTTTGTATACTCAAAAGAAAATTTTTAAAAAAATTTCCAAAAAATTTTTTTTTTTAAAAATTTTTCCAAAAAAAAATCCCAAACTACTGCATATACAAAGAAATTATTTAATAATAAATGTGAATCTCCCCCGCTGCAATGTCCTGAAAATTTGATGCGGATCGGATAAACAGAAAAAAAAATATTACAATTTTTCAATTTCAAAACCCAAAAATAGTAGGTTTTGAAAATCGACCAATGCTCAGATATGGGGTCAAATATCAAAATTCCCCTGCTACACTTTTTAGATAATAGTCCAATCTTTGTATTTTTCAAGTTTGAAGTCATTTCGAAAAATAGTTTAGGAGGAGTTTCGACAAATGTCAAAAACCTAGATTTTCAAAAATTGAAAATACCAAAACAATGACTACAGACACAGAAAAACACTGGAACATAATGGGCGTAAGGGTAGTACTCTTTCATCTGCACTTGTACACCGTTGTGGGACCCGCTCATAACAGCTGGTGAGACTTAGGCTTGTGCAAAAATAGGCGCCACCCCTTAAGTTAAAAGATTTTAATTCTTCTTTCAGAACACTTGTTAGTCCGGTAGCTGTTCTATTATGAATATTAACAAAACTTAAAAATCTTTCGACAGGTTGAGAATTTCTAGAATAGCGCAAAATAATCACAAACTGTGAAAGGCAAGTGATATCGGTCGTTTCATCTGCTTGTATGGATACAAAACTGACATCATTAATTTCTGATTTTATTTCGTCGATATAAACATGATACATACAGTCTAAAAGGTCATTTTGAATAGTTTTTGAGGTATTTTTTGCCACATTAGAATTTGTCAAGTGATCTTCTAAGACACTATCAAACTTAGATATGTAATAAACCATGTCTAACAATACTCCCCGGTTATTAGATTGTGATGTTTCATCGTGACCTCTCAAAGGTAATTCGTGAATTCCGCAAAATTTTATACAATCTATAATTCTAGATAAATTATGTCTATTTTTGTCTACTATCTCATTATGCTTTAAAATACTGATTCGATGGCCACTATCAATTGATGATAAAATATTTACTTTCCCAAGTTGGGAATACTGAATACAATTATTCAAGTGAGTTCGGCTTCTTTCATGCTTGTGAATTTTCTCTGAGAGATGTTTTAAATCATTGCAACCTGTTCGTGCCCATACATTTTCACCTCCAAATAGCAGACAGTAGAAGCAAAATAAAGCATTTTTGTTATCACTTACAGTAAGCCATTTCTTTTTCTCAAACCAAGATTTACAAAATGTTCTATTCTTCTTTCCATCTTTCTGATTAATGTGAACATCTCTAGGCTGATACGGTCCAAGTCTTTTAACTTCTAATTTTTCTTCATGTTTTAAGGTGGAAAATGCCTTTATTAAAATATTATCTACTCTATTCATTTTTTGGAACATTAAACATTTATTTAGTCCTCATAGATGCCTCCTGTGAAAAAATTTTCAAAATCGGACCATCCGTTCCCTTAAAAAAAAAAAAAAAAAAATCATTACGCACCTTAAACAACTATTTAGGCTTCATAGATTCTCCCTGTGAAGAAATTTTTCAAATCCGACCTCGCTTTGCGTAGTTACTTTAAGTAATTTTTTTAATTAATAATCAATTTTTTTAATTGATAATCAATAATCACAAAATATCATATTGTTACTTTGATAGGATTGGGGGATAACACTGTAATTAAAACGACAATGAATCCAATGAATTACCATAAAAATAGGCTTTCAATTCTTTCATTAAATTTCAACGAAAAATACCTTTTTTAACAGGCATTTCAACACTAAATATCACTAAACTCAGTAATCAGTTATCAGTATAAACATTTTCGCAGACTAGATTCACAAACAATCAAAAAGAATTATTTACAGACTTGCAACGAACGACAACCAGATAAAACTAAAACATATAATTTGAGAAAAAGCTTCGGGGCCAGCGAAATATGGGCCCAGACTTTATTATTAACAAATGTACGCACACACGCGTTTTTTTAAGTTTAAGTTTAAGGCTTATTATATATATATTAGGATATATATATATATATATATATATTATATATATATATATATATATTATATTATAGTATATAGTATATAATATATATATATATATGGTTATGATTTATATATATATAATATATATATATATATATATAAATTAATATATATATATATATATATATATATATATAATTATATATATATATATATATATATATATAATATATATATATATATATATATATATATATATATATATACACAGTTTTTTTTAAGTTTAAGTTTAAGCTATTATATATATATATATATATATATATATATATATATTTAACAAATCATGTTGTTTTAAAGAAATATATGCAATAATGCAATTAATATCCAAGTGGGCCCGTTCACCCTGGCCCTAGCTTTCAATAAACTGAATGAATGAGAGTCTACGTCACAAAAGACGTGCGTGCGTACATTTGTTGTATACGCTTATTTATATATTCTCAGGGCCCAATTTCGCTGGCCCAGAAGCTGCCGAAGCTCGTAAAAAATCGAAAGTGTAATTTTCGAGGAAATTAATTTTGAATATGCAACAAATAATTTTGTTAGAAGAATCGAAATTAAAAATGAAAATTACTCAAATAATTTATTTTTAATTAAGAAATTTATTTGTTTTAAAGAATTACTGGTGGGGCCGGGCCCCACTGGCCCTTAATGACGAGCCGCCCCTGTATATATATATATATATATATATATATATATATATATATATATATATATAATATTTAATATATATATATATATATATATATATATATATATATATATATATATATATATATATATATATATATATAATCTGTTATATAAATTATATAAATATACAATATGTATATATATTTATGAATAATATATATATATATATATATTATATTAATATATTTTTAATGTATTTCATATTTATTTATATAAAAAAGCGCCCGATAGCTCAGTGTTAGAGCACTCGCCATGCCAAGCGAGGGTCCCAGGTTCGCAACTGGTCGGGTGGAGAAATGTTTAGCTATTCCCCTCTTTGGGCCTTGGCTCCGTTCCTGCTCGGAAGTTTATGAGTACACCTCTCCTGCCTTGAATTAAGGGCTCTGTGCCCGTGAGTGGATGGTGGTTATTAAAGTAAACAGCATGTTGTAGCTACCAGTATCACAATAAACTTATTAAAGCTTGTATTGTGGTTAGCATGAACCTTAGCTAAAGATTTTACTTTTGGTAGTAGTTGGCGTATATATTATATTGGCCTTTGTTTAAGAAATTGACAGGCCTTAGGGTGTGGTGTATGTTGCATGGGCATGTGTTTAATAAATATTTAGTTGACTGGGACAGTCTCGATAGGCCCATGTGGCTTCTAAATTGTTTTTTTGTTTCCTTATCTCTTTCGGAGGTAAACCTAACGAAATTTGAGATATTAAATAGTGATTTCTGATTGGAAACAACGATATGAATGGTAATGAAGAAATGTTTTAGTGTTTTAAAGTGTCGAAAACACCCAGCGTCGTTTAGATGTGTAATTGCTATTCACATCCAATGTGACGATACAACACGTTTAGAAACTTTATGGCACACGAATGCAACCATAAGCTATTTTAAATTGCCAAGGCCGACTACTAATTTAAAAGGAAATAATAGAAAAGATTTTCCCAGACACAAAAAATGGACAAAACTCACGATGGGCGAAAATGGTTGGTGGAAAATTTGATGGATTGGTTTCGATCTAATAAATTTTTTTTAAAAGCATTGTTTGAAGCTTAAAAGATAGGGAAGCTTGAATGGATCAAGATATTGAATCTTTTTCAAAAAGCTTAGATCTTTTCAAGTCTGTAAGCTAAAGCAAATTTGTTTTAAGTTTATTTATTTTAATGTCTTTAACTTTATTCTCAAACACTCAACTCTTCCATTATGTTATTAACATGTTCATTCTCCATTATTAGTGACAGCAACTGCTCGTAATCATTTTAAAAATGTGGTTTGTTTTGAATGATTTTCAAGCAAACACCAATGAAATATTTTCAAACATTTTAGAAGTTGCAACAGAACTTCTGCTTTCTGATAATGAAGAAACGATAAATGCCTCTTTTGAGAATCAATGTAAAATGAACAAGATATATAGGGCAATTACAATTTATTTTTCTTGATGATTTTTCAAACCAGTTACCCAGCAAAAAGTTTTCATTGGTTCCTATTGCATTTCCTATTGGCTCCTATAGGACCAATGAACTTATTTCCAATAGGAACCTACGCTTTTCCCTATGAGGACCCGTCGTATTATAAGATAAGATTTTGTGGATCCTATAGGAATTTTCCAATAAGGTATGTCGGAATTTCCCTATGACGCCTATAGGAACCAATGAAAAAAACCCATCGTATCCTATAAGGTATATCAGGAATTCCCAATGACGGCCTATAGGAACCAATAAAAAAAACCATCGTATCCCATAAGGTATGCAGGAATTTCCCTATTACGCCTATAGGAACCAATAAAAAAATCACATGTTAAACCCATCGTTTCCTATTTATATATATATATATATATATATATATATATATATATATATATATATATATTATATATTATATATATATATATATATATATATATATATATATACTAATATATTATATATATATATAATTATATTAATATGTATTATATATTATATATATATATATATTATATATATTATATATTATATATATATTATATAATATATTTATAGTATAAATATATATATATATAATATATAAATATTATATATATATATATATATTATATTATATATATATATAATGTACTACCAACACATAATATCATAACACTTGCCAGGAAAACTATGGCAAGTGTTAGTGATATATGGTGTTGGTGGTATTCATATATATATATATATTATGAAAATTTATTTAGAAAACTATTAAATATTGGTCAATTTATAATTTGGACTACAATATAAAAATATCAGTATTATGAGTCATTGATGGAGGCTTAAAAAATTCATCATATCACTCCGCGGGTTGGTCACGTGCCTTCCCAAAAGTCAGTAGAAGAAATTTTTTAGTAATCTTTCAGTAATAAAATGGTGAACACGTATACTGTTGTCAATATTTAAGTATTCGGGTTCATTAAAGTTAAGATTGATTCTCATTAACTTAATAAAATTGTACGCAGTATTAAGTACAATAAAATTAATATAGATAAACAATAAGTGTCTTAAAGTAACATGGCCTCAGTAAAACTGTTTAGAGTTTAAATTACTCTTTGAAAATTTGTTACTTTAAAAGGATTAAAATGTCCTTGTATATGAAAAGGAAACCTTTTCAAACCCTTTTGGATTTTCCTGCCTTTCATTATAATGATAATCGCATTCATTATTAATTGCAAATTACTTAAATTATATAAAGCGTTTTTAGGAGGCCTCCGAAGCGCTACGTCTGCAAATTTTGTCAACAACAAGAAGAAGAACATTTAAGGTAAATAATCTTTTAAAATTTTTAAGTATATTTAGTGTAAAAATACTAAAAAATAATCCGGTGGCGAAAAGAGCCACTTCTATCAAAAAATTAAAAGAAATTTTTTTGACATTTTTGAAAAGGATTACAATCTATAGAATCGCCATATTGAAAAGTGTTCAAAAATTAAACAGTCATTTTTGAAAATGTACTAATAAACTTAACATTTTTTATTTATTCATCAAGTGAATTATTAGTGAAATGAAAAGTTATTTACCTTTAAAAAGTGATTTGAAAATTTTATTAAAGTTAAACTTTTTTCAGAACTTAATCATTTTTGAAAGTTACGCATGCGCAAAAAGATTGCATCAAAATTAAATGAGAGGGTTTCTATTAATTATTTTTTGTAATAATCGATATTTTAAGATCGATAGAATAATCGATAGAATAATCGAAGAAACATCATTCTAACAGTAATCGATAATAATCGATATTTTGTCAATAATTGTAAACAAATATTGAGTGCGTTTTGATAAATTTCTTTAAGATTGTTTTTTAGGTTTAATTATTTTAATAATATAATTAATTGTAGTAATTAATGTTTAATAATAACAATAACACTGTGTGGTTGCGTTTCCTTTGAAAAAAATGGTTTATTTAATGAAATAGCAAAATAGTGTTTGAAATTAGGCTAACCCCTAGAGCTGAAATTCAGTTTTTGACAAAAGTTTTTTGAAGGCCTAGGGTAGTTGTAGGCCTATATATTTTTTGATTCATATTGGTGACACAATATCAGGCATTTTTTAAGTAAATAATTTTGAATTAAGTATTTTTGAACAAAATGGACGATTTTGTCAAATTTAAAAAAATGAGGTCTAATTTAAAAATTCGTATTACTAAAAGAGTAAATAAATTAAATGAATTAAAATCAAATGACTGTTTGGGTATTATTTTCTGCAAATCTCAAATAAATGAAATAAATAAATTGATATTAAAAATCAAAGAAATTGATGAAAGCATGATTGATGTTTTGATGGAATCTGAGCTTGAAGGCCTAAATATGGACTCTGAAATAGAAAGTCAAAGTGATTATTATTTAGAATTAGAAATTAAATTAAGTGTTTTTAATGAATTTATTTTAAGTAAAGAGACTGCTAAGACAGAACCAAATATTTCTGATAGTTTTGTGGAAGCCTTAAATAACATAGATCACACTACTAATGTAAAATTACCTACCATGAGTTGTGCAGTATTTGATGGTGATTTGAATAAAATTAGTTTTCAAGTTTTTTTAAATCAGTTTATGAATGTGGTTGGAAATAACCCTAAACTTAATGACTCTGTTAAATTAATGTACCTTTTAAGTTTTTTGAGGGATTATCCCTTAAGTATTGTGTCTCATTTATCTATCATACCAGAACATTATAAAGTAGCATTAGAATTGTTAAAAGCTGAATATTTGGATGTAACAACTATAACAAATGACTTGTTTGCCTCTTTGATAGCTATTAATATAGAATCCAAATATGATAAAGATTTTTTATCCTTAAAAAATGCATTAAATAAAATCAGGGCTATTATTTACGATCTTAAAGTGCATAAATTGGATTTTACCATCTCAAAGAGTCCAGGCTGTTGCTTGTTGTCACATATAGTAGTAAAAAAGCTACCTAAAGTATTTTTGAAGGACCTGATAAGAAAAGTAGGTCATAATTATCCTGACATAAATGAAGTTCTTGAAAATTATCAGGATATAATAAAGGCTTTAATATGTACTAGTTCTTCCTCAGAAAGAACAGTAGGTGATAAACTCAAATTTAAAAGTAAAAGTACACCTGTTACTCCTCAAAAAGAAAAAACATCTCAAAATAATGCTACAAGTAAACAGCATTCTTTGGCAAATTTTCAAACCTCAAGTAAGGTAAAAGAGGTTGAAAAAAAGTGTAAATTATGTTCTGGGCCACATTCTTTAGGACTATGTCCTGTGTATAACAATTTTGAAGGTCGTATTGATAGAGTTAGGGAGTTGGGGTTGTGCGAACAGTGTGCTGGCAACCATCCGAAAGCACAATGTTTTGGTAATAATAATAAAATGAGGTTTCCGTGTAAGTGTGGAAGTAAGTCACACATACAGCCATTGTGTAATATTAATAAAAGTGAGGTAGTAAATACAACGACCAATCATTGCATAACTTTCCATCAAAGTTTAGAGAATGAATACATTCCGCCTACCACTTCTTTAAATATGGTTTTCAATGGTAATGAAAAAACTTACAGATGTTTGATTGATACAGCTTCAAGTAGGTCTTATATATCAAGAGAAGCTGCTGAAAAGCTAATATCTAATATAAATAGTCTTCCTATAATAGAGTATGAGGTTCAAACTTTCATTGGTTCTAAAATTAAAAGGTTTCATCAAACATTGATTGGCGTAAGAGTATTCAAAAGAATAGTTTTCATTCCTTTTCTTATAGATGATGAATTAAATATAAATTATAAAGTAGATGGCATTTCAGATGTTATTAAAAATATGAAACTTAATGGTTTAAATTTTGCTGATAGTAATTTTAATAATTCTAATATAAATAGTCATATTAAAATAGATGTTTTGCTTGGAATAGAAATAATAGACTTGTTTCCATCATTTCAGACTGTACCTTTTGCTAGTGGCCATTGTTTACATATTGGCAATAATAAATTAATACCAATAGGTAATATTTATAATTTTTTAAGTAGAGAACAAATTGTGCATTTAGTTGAAACCAGAAAAAGTAAAAAAGTTAATAATTTTATAACTCAGTCAAAAGTTGAAACAAATAATACCATAATTCCTAAAAATGATTCTGAATGTAATAACAGAAGGCTGAATACACAAGTGTATTTCGTGTTAGAACCATCCAAAAGTTATTTCAATCCCATTGAGCAGTTTTTGGATTCTGATATTGACAATGGCTTGGAAAATCTGTTTAGCTTGGAATCTTTAGGCATCAAACATAACGAAGACATTCTGAACACTGTAGATAAATGTCAAGTTCAATTGTTTAATCAGAATATGATTTTCAAGGACAACCATTATCATGTAAGCCTTCCTTGGTATCAAGATAGAATAGAATTAGTTCCTAATAATTTTAAAATATCTTTGAATATAGCTAATAAAGTATTTGATAAGTTAACTCAAAATAACTTAATAAATAAATATAATAAAGTCTTTGAAGATCAATTGAATGATAAAATAATTGAAAGAGTAAATATAAATTTTAATGATCCTTCAGATATTTGTAAATATAAATTCATTCCTCATCGTCCTATAATAAGGCAATCGGAACAAGTAACCACTAAAATAAGACCAGTTTTTAATTGTTCACTTAAAAGTAATAAAACTCTTCCATCTTTGAATGAAGCAGCTTACAGTGGTTATGACCTCATGAATTCACTTTTAAAGCTACTACTAGTGTTCAGAACGAATCGTACTGTTGTCATAAGTGATGTAAAACAAGCGTTTCTGATGATAAGGTTAAAAGATGAAGTAGATATGAATAGGTTCACTTTCTTATGGTTTAATAACGGAAAATTAGAAGCTTATAGGTACCTTACTTTAATATTTGGGTTTACATCTTCCCCATTTATACTGCATTATATAATGAAATATCATGCTTCTAAGTATCCACATGATAGATGTACTGAAATATTATCCTCAGGCTTCTATGTGGATAATTTAATATTTACAAGCATGCAAGAAGAAAGTGAGATAGTAGGTATTTATCATCAATGTAAGAAACGAATGGAGGAAGGGGGTTTTATCTTGAGATCTTGGAATAGCAATTCGGATGCTTTGCGTGTTAAGTTCAAGGAAGAAAACTCCTTTGTAGAGCACTCGAGTTGCTGTGAAAAGATCTTGGGATATAGTTTCAATGTGGTAACTGACTGTATGCATATCAATAAAGTAGAATATCTGGAGAGTATTTCAACCAAGCGTCAATTGTTGTCTGAGATTTCCAAGCTTTTCGATCCTCTTAACTTTGCTCTTCCTATTTTGGTAAAAGGTAAATTGTTGATGAGACAAGTGTGGCAGCAAAAGTTGGCTTGGGATCAGAAAGTGCCTGATGAGATACTGAAAGAGTGGTATAAACTACGCAGTAATTGTGAACATCTGGATACGATTGCAATACCTAGGAGGGCTCTTTCTGAAGGGAATAAGTATGGCTTACATCTTTTTGTGACAGTTCTGATAGTGTTTATGGATTTGTATGTTATGGAGTGGATGATGATAACAAAAGCTCCTTTATATTTGCTAAAGCCAAGGTAGCTCCTGCCAATAGGCCTAGGGAGTTAAGTATCCCTTCCCTGGAGCTGATGGGGGTTATTTTGGCCTTGAAATGCTTACCCAATATTTTGGAAGCATACAGTAATATATATTTTGAATTCATTAATATTGCTGTGGATTCACAAGTAGTTTTGAGCTGGTTATTAACCAGACAAACCAAAGTAAAATCTAAGTTTTTAAAAAATAGAATAAATGAAATGGATGGGTTAATTACTTCCATCTGTAACAAGTATAAAGTAAATGTTTATTATAAGTATGTAAATACAGCAGAAAATCCTGGTGATTTTTTAACTAGGGGTTTAACTTTTAAAAAATTTAAAGAAATATTTGCTCTGTGGTATCATGGTCCTGTTTGGTTAACTAATGATTTAGACAATTGGCCCAAGTATCCTATGTTGAGTGTGCCACAAGAGTCTTTACCTCTATTAATGGTAAATGTTAATATATTAGAAAATACATGTATTAGTATTTTAGATTTAAGTAAATATTCATGCTATCGAAAAGTCTTAAGAATCACTGCCTGGATATTTAAATGGCTTAGTAAAATTAAAATAAATGTTGATTACCAGCAAAAATCAGTAAGGTATTGGCTTAAAATAAATCAAATTCAATCCTTTGCTAATGAAATTAAATTTTTGAAAGATTATAAACAAAAAGTAAAAGTAGCTTCCTTGAAAGACTCAGAAATTCCTCCCTTGGTTTTAAACTTAAATCTTTTCCTTGACGAAAAAGGCTATTTAAGAAGCAAGGGCAGGATTAATAAGGCTCTTCTTATCAGCTATGAACAAGCTAATCCTATATTAATGGGAAAAAATCATGGCTTTTACATTGCTATTTATTAAATATGCTCATGAGCAAGTAAAGCATCTTGGCATTGGTACTACTCTTAATTACATCAGAAATCAAGGTGTGTGGATACCTAAGGGTAGAGCTGCTGTAAGATCTGTATTATTGGAATGCATTACATGCAAGAAGTACAATGCTCTTTCTTACAGGTACCCACGTTTCACTGACATACCTAGAACACACATGAATCTTATAAAACCTTACCAACACACAGGTGTTGATTTCACCTCTCATGTATATGTCAAAAACAACACCTCAAAGTTAGAGAAAATGTACATCTTAATTTTCACTTGCTTAAACATCAGAGCTGTACACTTA
>JABUQX010078701.1:22500-25000 GCA_015478945.1 Trachelipus rathkii
AGGGGATGATAGTGAAGTTTTAGAAGTTCCATTAAAAAGACTTAAAAAATGCAGTGTAGTTACTGATACCTTAAAAACGGATGCGACAAAGGCTTGTAACCAAATAATTACAGAAATAAATGAAAGATTTAAAAATTTTGAGTTGTTTCGCTCATATATTGTTGTCGACCCGAAGCAATTTAATTCTCATAAGCAGTGTTTTCCATCTGATCACATTCAAACTATTGCAAATAATTATCCTATGCTACATAAAGAGAGACTAATTTCCGAGTTAGCTGTTATGTATGATAATGAAACCTTTAGTTCCATCACAAATGTTAATGGCTTGTATAAATTTTTGGACGATAATGGCTTATGCGATGCTTTTTCAGAGGCCGCAAAATTAATAGAAATCGTTTTAGTGACGCCCGTGTCGACTGCCGATTCTGAACGTAGTTTCAGTACTTTAAAGCGCATTAAAACCCTTCTTAGAAACACAACATCACAAGATAGATTAAACGCACTTGCAGTGCTATCAATACAAAAAGACTTTATAGAGGAGATTCCTCAATTCAACACAAAAGTGATTGAAAAATTTGCCCAAATAAAGAACAGAAGGGCAAACTATTTATACAAATAAACCAATTTTAAAGGTAAGTTTTTTTAAAATGCGTTTTAAATTACAAGTAATATTTTTTTATTTAATTAAGAAGTAGATTATATATATATTATATATAGTATATATATATATATATAGTATATAAATTAATATATATATATATATATATATATATATATAGTTATATATATATATTATATTATATATATATATATATATATATATATATATATATATATATTATATATATGTATATATATTTATATTAGTATATATAAATATATATATAGATATATATATATAATATATTATTATATATATATATATATATTATATATAGTATATATTATATATAATATATATATATATATATATATATATATAGTATATATGATAATATATATATCTATGATATATATATTTATATATATATATTTTATACATATAATTATATATATATATATATATAATATATATATATATATATATATATATATATTATATATATATATTAGTATATATATATAGATATATATATAATATATATATATATATATATATTATATATAATACAAAAACAGACCTGGCGCACCATTTTATTCATGCACGAGCCGCCACTGTATATATATTATATTATATATATATATATATATATATATATATAAATATATATATATATATATATTATATATATATTATATATTATATATATATATATATATAATATAAGTGATATATATATATATATTATATATAGAAGGATGGCGGAAGCGTCCTGTCATCTGATTGATGCAGGAGTATGACTGACCAGATGAGATAAAAAATAAATCAATCATTTTTTCAAATTTCATTATTATTTTCATTTTCAATTATATATATAGATATATATATATATATATAATATATATATTATGCGAATAGTAGTAGTACTACTATATTATTATATTATATATATAATATATATTATATATATATATCATATTATATATAATATACAGTGGCGGCTCGTGTAAACTTGGCATGGAGAGAGAATATTATAATTATTCTTTTTATACGAGCTATGTACAAAATATATGACATATATTTATATCATATATCAATATTTTATATCAGGTTAATGTTTATATATATATTATATATAAGTTATATATATATCAAACTTACCTTATTTTATTTTGCTGATATTCCTTATTTAAAATAGATTACTATATATATTATAATATATATATATATAATATATATATATATATATATATATATATATATTATATAATATATATAATATATATATATATATATTATATATATATTATATATATATAAAAAAATCTAGTAAAATAATTTTTTATATTTTATGTGTAGTGTATGCATAAATTACAACTTTTTTTTTTTTTTTAATATACGATTGCATGCATTCGACACATTCTGCAATTAAAAAGACTTGATAACTCTCTTAGATGGAAATATTATAAAATCAATTATCTTTTCTAAAATATCAATATCTGATAGGATTATCCTCAAACGGACTATTACCTAATTTTTTATATTTATGTGTAAATGTGTGCATAAATTATAGGACTTTTTTTTTTTTAATATCGATTGCATGCATTCGAACACATTCGGTAAAGCAAAAGCCTAAAAATAAAATTGTATTGTAGAGGTGTCAAATTTAGAAACAAATCGAAAAACGTCATTGGCTGCTTATCTAAGGATTTTGGTCTCTCTCTCTCTCTCTCTCGTCGTCCTCGTCTCTCTCTCTCTCTCTCCTCTCCTCTCTCCTCGTCTCTCTCCTCTCTCTCTCTCTCGCCTCCGGTCTCTCTCTCTCTCTCCTCTCTCTCTCTCCTCTTCTCTCTTGCTCTCTCTTATATAATAGAGTATATTATATATATTAGTATATATATA
>JABUQX010078701.1:30000-49247 GCA_015478945.1 Trachelipus rathkii
TTATCATTCTTCTCACACCTAGCAAGCCCCCTTATTGTCCATCTGAACACATTGAACTTTCGATCTATACTTCTTATGCCAGACCATAGTCTCACTACTATAGAAATTAACAAGGTAACAACATACCCTCATGTAAGACCTAAGCGCACTCAAGACTTAAGTCCTTTTACATTCACCAGCGATTTAATTGCACCAGCCACCTTTCCTGCCATTCCACAATTCCTACTACACTTGCATCGTCCCGTTCCCTTCTCATCCAAACACATATACCCTAAAATATTTAAACTCACACCTTGTTCGCAGGCCTGCTCAACCATCTAACAGTACTTCACACTGAGGGTGCCTCACTCACAAGCCATAACGCTTACTCTTATCCCCACGTTTACTCTTTCAAGCCCCTCCTTTTAAACACCCTGCCAAATCTTCTCTACCCCAATCCTCTTCAAACTCTCTTCAGATTCTCGCCACAAGACAAATCATCCGCATATAATAGGTAGGGGCCACGCCCTTCCACTCAATTCCATTCTCCACCATTCTAACACCATTTCCTGCCATCCCCACCCTCGAATTCTTTCATAACCCCCATCCATTACAACTTGAATAACAAAGGTGACATAAACCAACCCTATCTACTCGCTATTAATCCTAACCAATCACCATTGACACATTATTTAATCTTACACAGCTTCACTATCGTCATACACACTTTTGATTTCCATTCAGAAGCTAACCACCAACACCATATCATCACTAACACCTGCCATAAAGCTTTTCCTATTAACTCTATCATACGTACCTGGTTGCAAAGTACCATAAAACCTATAAATAGCAAACTATTCTTCTTACTCCCTGATTTTCTATCATTTGTTTCAGATGTAAGCTTTGGATCCACTACATCTCTACCACTCCTAAACCACCATTGTTTTCTTCACCAAGTCAGTCTTCAGTCACTGACACACCTCTTTCCGACTTCAAAATACCAGCATATACCTTCCTACAACACTCAAAAACTTATTCCCCTATAATTTCTAAACAGTTTCCCTTTTCTCCCTTACCTTATATAAGGGTACTATTACCCGCTCCTCCAATCCCTTGGAACTAAACCCTCTATAAACCGCTTTATTACACAAATTCCAAATCCAATCAATCACCATCTCGCTCCGTTCTTAATCATTTCACCAGTAATTTCATCTTACCTTTTGATTTACCATTCTTCAACTTTTCCACTCTATCCATTACTCTCCTTCCTAATACCTCATCCCAAAATACCGTATTCCTTCTGTCCACAACCCACACAACATTCACTATCACCTCTTCATTTTTGCCAATGTTATGCAGTATTTTCGAAGTGCTGCTTTCCACACTCCCTCACATCCATTTTCATCAGTTAGCAAAAGCACCATCCCTATTCATTATCTCTAAGCAGATTCCCCTATTCTCATTCTTAAACCTTTTCTCGCGCTTCTTCCAGGAAGAGCTTTCTATTCCTTGTAAGTCCCATTTGCATTCAACTCCCTTCCAAACTGTTCATTTACCTCCTTTTTTTCTTACGTATACACCTTTTAGTATTTTTTTTTCCTCCTTATATATGTCTCCAAAGCACTTTCTTTTGAGTCTCATCATTGGCTTTTAGTAGATTCAACCACGCTTCTTTTTTAGCTTTAACCGCTTCCATTCACCTCTTCATTCCACCAATTCAACTGTTAAATTCTTACTTCCCTACTTTAGCAACATGGCACATACTTCCTTTGCAGCTACTAACAATTGCTTCTTCATTTTGCCCCAGATTTGTTCAGTATCAACTTGTTCACAATCAACGTTTTAAACAGCCGAGCGCTTCTTACAATACTTTAATTATTGTCTTGCTTATCTTCTTCTATCACTCTTAATTTTACTACTTCCTTTCGTATCACCTTCCTCTCCCCCATCCAAGCCCCCACTAACTTAATTTACATAGAACGACAAATGATCCGATATCCATTCCTAAACCCTAACTGTTAGTCATCAACACCTACTTCAAGCCATCTCCTTCTTCACCAACACTAAACGATCATACTTTTCACTTCGATACCAACTCTACCTACCAACTCTTGTATACTTATGGATACTCTTGTGTTAAAGAAAGTATTTACTTACACACATACCATTTTCTCTCACAGAAATCAATCCCTCCTACCATTCTCATTTTCTCCCGCCACCCAAAACCACACCTGTTATATCATCCCTTTTTTGAATCACCTATCCAACATTCAGGTCCCCCAAAACTATCATCTGAAGCTCCTCCTCACCCCATCCAGAACATCACCATTCAGATTATCCCAAAAATCGTACTCTCTTCAACGTTTTCCTCAGATGGACAATACGTCACAACCACACATACTGACCTTTTCAAACTTAATTTAAACCATTAAGAATTCTAGACTCACACAATCAAAGTCCTACCATAGGCTTCGTACCAAGAGGTCAACTCATCGCAATTGGCACTCCTTCTCTTCCTCTCTCATTCATTTCCACACAAGCAGCACACACATTTCACACCACTCCACTCAATTATATATAAATATATATATTATATATATAATGGCCTTCGTTCTGTGATATATATATATATATATTATATATATATATTAATATATATATATATATCATATATTATATATTATATTATAATATATATATAATCTACTATAAGACATTAGACTATTAGAATATCGAGACAGTAAGAAGACCACATGGGCCTTGTCGAGACTGTCCAGTACCCACTAACCAAACTGCTCATGCAAATCCACAGCACCTAGGGCTTGTCAAATTACTGTAATTAAAATCCACCAATTTGGCTAAGTCAAAACTAATGATACATATATATAATATATATATATATATATAATATATATATATATTATTTATATAAATATTATATATATATATATTTATAATATAAATAATTGTTATATGTATTATACAATTATAAAAATATATATATAATATATATATAAATATATATATGATCCACCATCCACATGCTTAGCCAATTTGGCTTAGTCAAAGTAAAAACTAATGATATATATATAACTATATATACCCAAACCATCCACCTCATTAATAACTAGTTATGGCATATTCACATGCATTAATAACTAAGTTATGGTCACGCATGCAGTCTAACATTAATAACTACTGTAACTAAAAACCCGCCAATTTGGCTTCGTCTAAATATATTATATGATACCCAACCCATCCATATACCTATCCAACCCTTTCTTAAATGTTGCAATCGAGTCACACTCAACAACCTCCTGTGGCAGACTATTCCAAAATTTAACAACCCTATTACTGAATGAATCCTCCACTTATACCAAGATGGCATGCTTTCTCTTAATTTTCTTTAAAAGCTATTTATATGATATATATATATATATAATAATATATATATAATATATATATATTATATAAATTTATATATATATTATATAATATATATATATAATATATAATAATATATATATATATATATAATATATATATATATATATATATATATATATATATATATATATATATATATATATATATATATATATATATATATTGCTTTACTATCAGAAGGTGGTTTGTTGACTTTAATGGAAACTGTCCAATTTGCTTTTCATATATGCAATTTATACCTTAGATACGACACTTCCTTTTTAATCAATGATCACACATTTTATGAAATATGCACAGTTGGAAAAATAAAGGAGATAAGATTTTTGACAACCATGTACCGAAATCTGAGAACGTAACAAAGACTATACCACACTATACCTTGGGTCGTAAGTACTGTGGAAAATATTTTTCTGAAAGTTTACAGTCTAGCTACTTGAAAAAGCAATTATAGTTTATAATGTTTCAATTTTTACTTCCTAAATAAAAAAGTATTACTTAATATATAATTCATTAAAATGATTGACGAACCTGATGAATTAAATCAGGATGGGGAAGATTATTATGCATTTCTTAACATCCCAAGAAATGTGAGTATTTGTTAACGAACGCTGTTAAAATAACTTAGCCTTGGTCTGTTCGGCACAGTACTATAATTAATTATGATAATTTTAATATAACTATATAATATATGACTAGTTACACTTCTTAAGCTTTTTATTTTTAAACCAATCAAAGGAATTTAGAAGCTGATTTTGACTGTTAGAATTATTACACCCAGTTTGCTTCATACTGTCAATTTATTATTTATAGATTTTTATTTTTGGTCTAAATATAGTAATTATGTAGTTTAGGTCGGTTGCTTGGCATTTAGTTATTCACATTATAAATTTGAAATGTATTATAGATTAGGTAATAGTAGTGCAGAGGGGTGTCGCCCCCAATTTTTATAAAAATCACAGGATATACTCTAAAAAAAAATAATGAATAATAATGAAAATTGTCCCTCTCTTTGGGAAAAAAAAGTTACAGCCTCTCAAAGTTATTAAAAATACCATAGGAATTTCTTATAAAAATTTTTGGTAATAGTTGGCTTTAAGGTAATGTCAGATATCGATATTTTAGAAAAAATAATCGATTTTTTTAATATTCCTACCATACAACGTGCCAAGTGTGTTTTCAAATAAACAACGTGCCATATTTACATATTTACACACTTTTATTAGCACTATATATATATATATATATATTATATATAATATATTATATATATATATATATATATTATATAATATATATACTATATATTATATATTATATAAATTGACCCAGAGGCCATGTTGAAGATACAACCACGATACAACTAAATTCTAATACTGCTTTAATATATTTAAATGAAAAATTTGTGAAGCTGCTTAAAGAAGATAAAGTAGTCTTTCAGTTGAAAGGCAAATGTGTTTCAAATTAATTTATTTCAAATCATTTATTTAATTTTAGTTTTATTTCGACATAAATATTTATTATTTGTGTCCACAAAAATAAGTGTTGTGTTATATAGATATATATAATATATATATAATAATCTATATATATATATATTTATATATATATATATATATATATATATATATATTATAATATATATATATATATTATTTGTCAATTTTTTAATGCTCACAGTTGTAACTAGGGACCGGCACAGCTCTAACAGTTGAGCCACTTCTTTTATTGCCTTCTATTATTATCTTCTAGATTTAATCTTTTTTTTTTTTTTTTTTTTTTTTTTTTTTTTGGCTTATTCGTTCGAAAATATTTTAAAAGTTTTTTTCCCCCTTTCGGGGGCCTCTCGCCGACGGGGGAACAGAGGGGGGATTAAGTCCCCCCCGTCGGCCACCGGGAGGCCGAGAGACTCCCGACTCCTGCCAGCTTTGCGGTTTACCCTTATGGTATCCTTTAGTTTAAAAAAAGAAAATTTTAACAATCTAAAAGTGGTTGTGAATATGTAACAAAGGGAATTAAACCAAAATAAATAAGGGTAAACCGCAAAGATGGCAAGAGTCGGGGTCTCTCGGCCTCAACCGGTGGACGACGGGGGGCACTTACCCCCCCTCCGGGGATGGTCCCCGGAACCCCCGCTCTTTGGTCTGTGGGTGTCGCGGGGGGGTTTTTGGGGTTTTTTTTGGGTTTTTTTTTTTTTTTTTTTCCTCCGACCATCCCCTCCGGGATATGAAACGCCCCCTGTTCCCCGTCGGCTCGAGCGCCCTATAAATGGGGGGAAATAATTTTTAAAATATTTCGATAAAAAAAAAAAAAAAAAAAAAAATTAAATCCCATCCTTATAAATTTTCCGCTGATTCCAAATATATAATTTGTTTTTCTGTAAGGAGCTGCCGGTCCCTAGTTACATACTGTGAGCATTAAAAAATCTGACCAATATATATATATTATATATATATATATATATATATATTATAAATATAATATATATTATTTTCAAATGTTTGAATTTTATTTAACTTTTTTAAAATTTTTATTTAATAACACTTTAAGTTGAAAATAATATACGTAAACTATAAACAAAATATTTCATTTTTGAAAAATTATTTAATGTAAATTTGCCGAACAAACTATAGCTACTTATGGGTTACAACAATATCCGATAACTTACGATTATCGGAAAAAACAATCGATATCTGATAACATTACCTCAAACCGAACTATTACCAAATTTTTTTTTTTTTTTTTTAAATCATAGGATATAGCTATATACTTTAAAAAAAATAATAATGAAGCTTAGAAAAAACAAAAATGATTTAAGTCAAAACTATCAATAAATATTGATATCAATATGGGCCAAAATAATATAATCACCACTATAGGTCAAGGGGTATGAAGGACTCCACACCATAAAGACAAATATTCATGTGCCAGGCATTTGTATTTCAATACTTTTTGTACACATCATTTTTAATTTTGAAAACTGGTACTGTAGTTAAATATTTTACTTCAGTTTCTTTTTATTAAACTTTTTATAAATTAAAATATATAATATTATTTGTATTTATTGATCTGAATGAAATTCAATCTGGCAAAAGCTTGCTTGACTCTTTCAAAATTTGGCCTTTCTAATTTCTACGTTATCCAGTAGATCCAATTTTAAAAATCACAAGGGTCTGCTAAGACTTTCAAAATAAAAAATACTTTTATATCACTGATTTTTGTTTGTATCACTCCTTTCTAAGATATTTTTTTTTGCATCATAAATTTAACTATTCAGTTACTAAGAATATTAGAGAGAGACCTTGGGTCTACTTATTTTAAATGTTTAATTTTATAAATTTGAAATGTATTAAAGATTTTTCCTCTAAATAAGTGAAATTGGGTACTTGTGATTGAGTGATGATTTATTAAATAAGCTTACTCTTATATAAACTACTAAATGAATAATGGAAAGGTATGTTGTAAATTGTGAAGTAAGAATCAAGAAGATATGGTTTAATTAATGAGAATTCAATTGTTATACTTTAGTGACCACAATAGACCTATTAGCTATTTTAACTTTTACTGTGATAGTGACTTAAATTACTGAAATTGAGCCAATTGTCATACCTATATGCATAATGATTTTATATTTTTGAATTGTATTGAATTTCTACTTAATAATAAGCAAATTTGACATTAAAAATTCTTCAAGCTGTTTTGCAGTAAAAAGTCTAAAAGGGAGAGCATGTAACATACTTTTTGAATATCAACTTTTAGAATATTAAAGTAGAACTCTATTCCTTATAGAATAATATAGTAGGCTTGGAAAACAGTGGAAAGGGTCATCAAATAAACACTCATTATATTTATAAAATTGCATCAGATCTTTTAGTAATTGTTGTAATCATTTAAAGTTTTTATTAATGTAATCTCCATACAGTATAGACTATTTATCTTTAAAATTATAAAAGTCTTACCATTACTAATTATCATATTTACCCTGTTTTATCAGTAAATAAATTTATTCTTGCACACACTATTAGTACTTACTGTATTTGTTTCATGATTTTATCATTGATTATTATTTTTTTTTTTTCTGATACCCCAACCTAACCTAATCTAACCTGATATAACTCCTGTGACTGTAAGCAAAATCAGTTACTACTCTTTTTCTTCTAGGCTACTGATGAAGAAATTTCCAATGCTTATAGAAGACTTAGTAGGATGTATCATCCAGATAAACATACAGATCCTCAGCGGAAAAAGGAAGCAGAAATTTTGTTCAGTAAAACAAAGAAGGCATATGAAGGTAAATTAATATTCTTTCAATTTTTACATTGTACATTAAGGTAGGCTACCTATTTTAGAACTAAATAGAAGTAGGCTTTAGTATGAAAGGCTAAGAGTTTATCTTTCAGATTTAATATTTGGATTTCTTGTTTAAAAGTAGCCTATTTGATTTTAATTAATCATTTTCAAAGTTGATTTTGGCTATTCATACTGCCAGTTAGCTTGGGCAATTGCTTACTTGTGCTAAACTCTACAAAATAAAAAAATTAAAAATATCTTGAAATAGGCTATTATTTTCTGTTCATTAAGGTTTCCTATAATAGACATTTAAATCTTATATTCATATTTTGCTCTTCGTTGATTCAAAATATTTTTAACTTCTTGCTGCAAAATTCAGTTTTTGAAGAAAAAAGGTTTTCCTATATTAGTACAATTGTACACAATTTAATTAAATAACAGTTGCAATTTAAATAGTGGTAGATAGTTGTAAGTAATGGAGTATTTATAGCTACCTATAAGTGATATTCTGTCTTTTTGTTTAATGTACATCATATTTTCAAGTATTAAATTTATTCCTGTCAATTTTAGAGATCAAACATTTATTCGATTCAACAGGTCATCATAAAACTATTTTGTTTACACACAAATTGAAAAGTTTAATTCAGTATATAATTTTTTTTTCTTTTTTGTAAATTATCGTCATCTCATGTTAGCTTTTATATATAATACATATAATATATATATATATTATATATAATATATATATATATATATATATAATAATATATATAATACTTATATATATATAAATATATTATATAATCTATATATATAATATATATAATATATATAATATATATATATAAAGCTTGAGAGATCATCATTTCGGGCATTTATGACAACCTTTGGCACCTGCGGTCTCGAACTCAGGATGGGAAATTGTTAGCAGGACCAAAACTCCTCAGAAATTAGGGCAGAATATGACAATTGGCAGTGTAGTAAAGATGTGGTACAACTTTGAATCACTCACCTTTGTAATTAGTTTTGTTAGAATTTAATTGCATTTTGGAATGTCTCTATTTATGTTAACACATTAGGGATAGAGAAGAGAGAAGAATTCAGCATAGGACAAATCCAAAAAGCTCCATTACTATGAACATAAATGCTACGGAATCTTTAATTCCTATGATATGAATCCCCTATTATGAATTAATGGTTAGTTGTTATTATTATCTTGTGGCCTGATGAATTTCTTGGTCTTAGTTTAATGTTTCATTGTAGTGTGTACATTTAATATTGACTATAATAAAGTTATATTAACAGTATTGTCATAATTATGGTACCTGTCTTGAAGACTTTTTTCTTTTGTTTATAATAATGTTATAAATATTAATAATAATAAAAAAAAAAAGTAAATAGGAATATTATCAAAAATTTTATGGGACTTCAACTATTTTTCTCTAAATAGGGACCTTGTAGGACTTCCACACATTGAAATAAGTGGTATGTCTATAAATCAGTCCATTGAAGCTCCTTTGACTACCAGAGATACGGCCATCTTTTCAGGTATGCATCATGCGCTTTTTGTAAATTATAAAAAAAAAATATTTTTGGATTAAAACACCAATATACTTCTTTTATGTAATTAGTTTAAATATTAAAATTTTCTTTTTCATTATTGGATTTCATGTAAATGTTTTGATTACTTATCCAGTTTTAAAACCAGAGTGATTTATAGCATATATATATATACTATTATATATATATATATATAAATATATATATTATATATATATATATATATATATTATATATATATATTATATATATATATATATATATATATATATTTATATTATATATATATTATATATATATATAATAATATATATTATATATATATATATATATATATATATATTATATATATATTATATATATTATATATATATATATTATATAATATATATATATATATATATATATATAATATATTTATATATATTAACTTTAAAAACATTGTGTTTTATATCTATATTATATATAAAAAATATATATATATATATATATATATATATATATATATATATATAATAATATAATATATATATATATATATAATATATATATATAATAATATATATATATTATAATATTATATTATTATATATATATATATAGGAAATTTATCTAGTCCAAAATGGAAAACTGGACACGGAAGGTTGTTAATTGTTGTGTGAAGACGTGTCCCTTTTCAGAAGAGGGTTGGGGTGAAGTTGAGTTTGGAGCGGGTTAATGGTGTTATTTATCCTTGAAAGGCTTCGAATTTTTCTGGAGGAATTTTTTGGTAATGGGTCAATGTCGTTGGCCATTTACTCCAACAGGTGTTCGCCTTGAAAGCAGTAGCAAGTATGAATTTTTTTTAATATTAACAAAAAACTTTAAAATATTATTTTGATGTAAAAATTGCTAATATAATTGCTAATCTTTATATTGTAATGTCAGCTTTGGCCAACAACCTTGATAACCACAACTGTTGGTTATTTAACTTGGAAGAAGGAATGCAAAGGCGGCATGAGTACAATGATTTAGAGATACAAATTAATCTCAGTAAGTTTGTTCATTTATATTTTTGGAATTCCTCATACAATACTGTGCCCTCTCTTTTACACGAAAAGTTACCCAGAAAGAGAAACTAATTTAAATTAATGAAGTAAGTGATTGAATCTTTATTGTACTTTTAATTTTAAATATTATAACTTTTCTTTGTCTGAATTTTTTATGTTTCAGGTGGCTGGTACATTTGGTGCAATACTCAATATGGAGCTGAAAAAAAGGTCTTAGGCATAGTTACATTAGGAGCTACTATGGTGCTGTCGGAATTCCTACTGGAAGTCCATTTTAAAAAGAATTAGGTTATTTTCATTTTTATAAAGCTATTTCGTCTTATTGTGTCAGTTAATATAGAGGAGGCTGTTTTCTATCTGTAAATTCAGTGTGTTATTGGTAATATGAAAAACTTCATTTGAAATAATTAAAGTAATCGATTGTTGTAGGCGATTTGGAGTTAATTATACAAAAAAAGTGAAATAATTTGTGGGAATTGTTTGAATATAGCAAACAAAGCAAGAAGTTTTATTAATGAGTTAAGCATATTTTTTAATTTAACTATGGCCCACAACCAACCCAATACAAACCCCGCCATTTCACTCCTATTATCGCACCTTTCCCTTCTCGCCCCTGCCACACTCACATTCCTTTCATCAGACATTCCTTTTTCTATCAATTAACTTTTTCTTCACGTCTACCAGCTTTTGATTCCATCAACAACTGACTATTATCATCCTTTCCATACGACCAACCATTTTATAAACACTCGTTATTCCTCATTTACGCTCTTCACACGCACACAACTCCTCTAACAATATATATATAATATATATCATAATGATATATAATATAATATATATATAATTATATATAATATATCTTATATATTATAATATAATATATATTTATATATATATATATATATATATATATATATATATTATATTATATTATATGATATGTTATATATCATAGTGGTGTTATGTTCTTGTTAACTTGGGCATGGCATAGCTGTGAGAACCAATGCAGATGGTCTTTTGTGTGAACCCTCCGACCCCCAGCACGTGTATGTGCATTTGTTATGCATTCGTGCATTAGCATTTACCACATGCACTTTCTTTCAACCTTCTTTCTTTCCCCTCATTTTTCATAAATTTTCCATTCTTTCAATCCACCCTTTTATCACAGACCCCTACTACTCATATCCCTGTGTGTTGGGGAAAAGAATTGCCCCACATCGTAATGTCCTGCGTGGTCGTAAGGAGCCGACTAAAGGGGAACGGTGATAGTTGGGTTGGCTGCCTGACTACCAAGTCTATTTCTTGTCAGGATGCTAATGCAGGCTCGGAGGAAGGTCGTGATCGCCTGTAAACGGCCTTCTATCTTTCGGCGAAACTGTATGAATCGTATGGGTAATGGAGATGTCAGATGGAATACAATGTTGAGGAGAAGAGGAATGAGAGGTGATGGAATGTATTTAAGTAAAGGCAAATTTGAATTTGCTCGCTGTGACTGAACAAAGATAAAGGAAATGAAGAAATTGAGTGGTGTGTGTGAAATGTTGTGTGCTGGTGTGAAAATGAATAGAGAGAGGAAGAGAAGGAGTTTCAATTTTGATGGAGTGACCTGTGGACGAGCTATGGTAGACTTTGAGTGTGTGAGCCCTAGAATTCTAATGGTTAAATTTAAGTTTGAAAAGTCAAGGTATGTTGGGTGTGACGTATGTCCATCTGAGGGAAACGTTGAAGAGAGTACTGTTTTTTGGGATATCTGAATGATGTTCTGGTGGGGTGAGTGGAGCTTAGATTGGATAGTTTTGGGGGACCTGAATGGTTGATAGGTGATTCAGGGATGGTATAACATGGTTTTGGGGTGTCGGGAGAAAAATGAGAATGGTAGGAAGTGATGGATTTCTGTGAAGAGAGAGGTATGTGTGTAAAGTAATACTTTCTTTGGAACAACAAGAGTATCATAAAGTAATACTAGAGTTGGTGTAGGTAGAGATGGTATCGAAGTGAAAAGTATGATTGATTTAGTGTTGGTGAAGAAGGAGGTGTTGAAGTATGTGTTGGATGTTAAATCAGTTAGGGGTTTAGGAATGGGATTATCGGATCATTATGTTCTATGTAATAATTAAGTTAGTGGGGGCTTGGATGGAAGAGGAAGGTGATACGAAAGAAGTAGGGTAAAATTAAGAGTGAGAAGTTAAGTGAGCAAGACAATAAGGATAATATGTAAGAGCGCTCGCAAAGAAAAACGGTTGAATGTGAACAAGTTGATAACTGAACAAATCTGGGGGGCAAATGAAGGAAGCAATTGTTAGTAGTGCAAAGGAGTATGTGGATTGCTAAGTAGGAAGTAAGAATGTTAACAGTGAATGGTGGAATTAAGAGGTGATGCAAAGCGGTTTTAAAGGGTTAAAAAAGAAGCGTGGTGAATGTACTAAATAGCAAATGATGAAGACTCAAAAGAAAGATGCTTGAATTATATAAGGAGGAAAAAAGCAATACTAAAAGGTGTATACGTAGGAGAAAACAGAGGTAAATGAACAGTTTTGAAAGGAGTACGAATGGGGGACTTACAAGGGAATAGGAACCTCTTCTGGAAGGAAGCGGCGAAAGGTAAGAATGAGAATAAGGGAATCTGCTTAGAATAAATGAAAGGGATGGTGCTTTTGTAACTGATGAGGTAGGTGTGAAGAAGGAGTGTGGAAAGAAACACTTCGAGAATCTTCACAATATTGGCAGTAATAATGAGGTGATAGTGAATGTGGTGTGGGTTTGATGGTGCAAGAAGGAATAGCGTATTTTGGGATGAGGTTATTAGTAGGAGGAGGTAATGGTAGAGTGAAAAAGTTTAAAAGAATGGTAAATCTGCAGTATAGATGAAATTAACTGTGAGATGATAAAGAATGGGAGGCGAGATGGTGATTGGATTGGATTTGGAAGTTGTAAAAAAGCGTTTATGGGGGTATAGTTCCAAGGGATTGGAGTAGAGCGGTAATAGTACCCTTATATAAGGGTAAGGAGAAAAGGGGAAACTGTAGAAATAATAGGGTGAATAAGTTTACTGAGTGTTGTAGGGAGGATATATGCTGGTATTTTGTCGAAAGAGTGCGTCGAGGAACTGAAGGACTGATTGGTGAGAACAAGGTTGCGTTTAGGAGTGGGTAGAGGATGTTGGATCAAATCTTTACATTGAAACAAATGATTGGAGAAAATGGGGGAGAAAGAATATAATTGTATTTAGGTTTATGGATTTGCAACAGGCGTATGATAGAGTAATAGGGAAGGGGTTAATGGCAGGTGTTAGTGATAATATGGTGTTGGTGGTAGGCTTCTTGAATGGAAATCAAAAGTATGTAATGACGATAGGAAGCGTGTGTAAGAATAAATGGTGTCAATGGTGTTTGGTTAGGATTAATAGCGGAGTAAGACAGGGTTGTGTTTATGTCTCCTGGTTATTCAATTTGTATTATGGATGGGGGTTTATGAAAGAATTCGAGTTGGGGATGGCAGGAAAATGGTGTTAGAATGATATATATATGGAGATGAGTGGAGGGTGCCTACCTATTAATATTGGCGGATGATTTGGTTCTGTGTGGCGAATCTGAAGAGAAGTTTGAGAGGAATTGGTAGAGAGATTTGGCAGGGTGGTTAAAAGGAAGGGGCTTGAAAGGTAACGTGGATAAGGAGTACAGGTTATGTGTTTGTGAGTGAGGACATCTCCTCAGTGTGAAGTTTGTTAGATGGTGAGCAGCAGAAACAAGTGTCTGAGTTTAAATATTTAGGGTATATGTTGGGTGAGAAGGGAACGACGATGCAGAGTGTAGTAGGAAAGTTGTGAAGGCAGGAAGGCAGGAAGGTGGCAATTAAATCGTTGGTGATCAAAAAGGGAATAATCTTGAGTGCGCTAGGGTCTACATGAGGGTATGTTGTTACCTCTGTTATGTATGTAGTGAGACCTATGGTCTGGAAATAAGAGGTAGAAGATCTAAAGTTCAATGTGTTCAGATGGACAATCTTAGGGGCATGCTAGGTGTGACAAGAATTGATAAAATGAGGAAATGAACGTATTAGAGAGTGGTGTGGGTGTAAGAAATGGGGTAATGAAGAGAATAAATGATAAGTATGTTGGAGAGGTTTGGTTCATGTGGAAAGTGATGAGTGATAGTCGGGTTGGTTAATGCGGTGTATAGTGGAGAGTGTGTTGGGAACCGACCCGGCTGGGAGACCGAAGAGGAAGTGGATTGAGTCGGTGAAGAAATGTCTGAAGGAGAGAAATGTGAGTTTGGCAGAAGGCGAGAATAAAAGGTGCATAATAGGAGAGAAAGGCGGGGTTTTGTATGGGGCATGGTTGTGGCCCACCTGGGCCAGGGGAACTGAACCCTTACATTGACGATTTACCATATGAGGCCCGTCGCGGTCCCGTGAGCCTCTAGGGTGGATTTTCTGTCTGTGACGAACTCTCGCTAATTAATGGTACAGAGGGGCGGTAAGGCTGGGCTTTCTTTTCGACGTTTGTCATTTTCTCCTACTGCTTTTCTTTTCCGATGCTTGTACAGGCACCTTACCCCCAGTCTTGGGGGCAAAGAGGAAGGTGAAGAAAGAAAGAAATGTTATATATATCTATATTCTATTTATTATATATATATATATATATATTTAAATTAATATAATATTATTATATATTTTATTTATTATATTTAATTTATTAAAATATATATATATATATATATATATATATATATATATATTATATATATATTATATATATATATAATGGAGTCGAAAGTGATTGGTTTAATATTAATAGCGGAAAGTGAGGCAGGGATGTGTTATGTCTCCCAGATTATTTGTACATGGATGGGGGTTATGAAAGAAATTGAAGAAGGGAATGGCAGGGGAAGATGTTAGAATGATAGAGAATGGAAGAGAGTGGAGGGTGCTTGCTTATTGTATGCGGATGATTTGGTTTTGTGTGGTGAATCTGAAGAGAGTTTGAGGGGATTGGTAGAGGGGTTTAGCAGGGTGTGTAAAAGAAGGGGTTTGAAAGTAAATGTAGATAAGAGTCCGCTGTGTGAAGTCATATTAGATGGTGAGCAACTGGAACAAGTATCTGAGTTTAAATATTTATGATATATGTTAGATGAAAAGGGAACAGATGATGCCGAATGTAGTTGGAAAGTTGTGAATGATAGGAGGTGGCTGGTGCAATTAAATCCTTGGTTGATGTGAAGGAACTAAGTCTTGAGTGCGGTTAAGGGTTTTGCATGAGGGTATGCTGTTACCTGTGTTTATGTATATTAGTGAAACTATGGTCTGGAATAAGAGGTATAGATCTAAGGTACAAAATGTTCAGATGGACAATCTTAGGGGCATGTTAGGTGTGAGAAGAATTGATAAAATGAGGAATGAACGCATTAGGGAGTTGTGTGGTGTGTAGAAAGGCGTAAATGAAAGAATAAACGAGAGTACATTAAGATGGTTTGGTCATATGGAATGGATGGATGATAGTCGATTGATTAAGCGGATGTATAGTTGTGAAGTGTGCTGGGAATTAACTGTACTAGGACACTGAGAAGAAAAAGTGTTGGGCTATAAAGGAATGTATGAAGGAGAGGAAATGTGAGTTTGGCAGAGGCGAGAAGAAAGGTGCAAGATAGGAGAGAATGGCGGGGTTTTGTGAAGGGGTATGGTTGTGGACTTTGCCCAAAGGGGATGAATCTCCACATGACGAGATACCACAGTGAGGGCACGTCGCAGTCTCGTGAAACCTTTAGAGTGGATTTTTTCTGACTGAAACGAAGGAAATTGTGTTTTGGGGTAGAAATAAGAATGTTCATATTTATTGACTCTTGTTAAATTAGAATGAGCAAGGAAAACTGATTCTTATGAAAGTTTGCTAAATGAATTAAGCTTGGTATGGTGTGGATGAGGATTAGGGCAAAAACATTAATTGTGAATAAAAATGGAAAATTACTTATTGGTATATTGAAAACAGAGATAGAAGTAGGATGAAATAAAAAAGATTAAAGTCAGAAAATGAAGCTTAGAGTATTTATTATAATAGCAAAAAATTGGTCGTGTCTTGGAGCACAGTTACCTTTCTAAAGGACTCCTTTCCTGTTAAATTATTTGTTTGTAAATGTGTTTAGTAGCTAGGGATAAAAATGAATGCAGCGAAATTAATTTAATTAATATTACTATTTTAGGCTTCATCGAGCTTCTCAGACATTACGCCACATCAATTCTGTTTATGTGAGGAACTGCTTCCAGCACCTGTTATAATATGGTACAGTTATTCCAATGTAGGATGGTTAGCCGCTACAAAAATTGCTTTATTCACCCTTATTAAACAACAAAAGCAAAAGAAACGCTACAAACAAGAGAGAACTAATAGATCAAGGTTTGTTTATGTATTTTTAAAATGATATTTGAGATTTAAACTCTTTCCATAGAAATATAATTTTACACTAAATAAAAACATATCCCTGACCCCAACATTTTCATGTTTTAGTGTTATTCAAATTCACTATTATCTTACACTATGTAGTATATGAATATATTGCCGCACTTTATTATTATACTTTATTTAAACACTGAGCAGATATTCAATAAAAAGGCCGTTTTTAATTGTGTTATTTACACTTCAATATGAAGTAAAAAAATTACTTTTTCTTGTAAGTGTAACCACTTACAAAATTTGCATATTTTATTGCTTTAAGTTTAATTTTTATAATTCATTTAAAAATTTTGTAATTAAATTTCAACTAATATAGGTCCTGTTTTGTTTGTGTAATATTTCAGCTAAAAATGTAATATCTTTTTAAAATTTTTTGAAGGGTTTTTAAAAAAAATAAAAATAAAAATAAAGGGTTAGATAAAGGTACCTATTATTTCATTAGAAAATGACTCCATCATCATCCTCCCTTCTTTTTTACCCAGAAAAAAAATCCATCCTAGGGCTTCACAAGACTGGGAAGAATCCTCACTGTGGTATCTTGTCAATGTAGGGCTCATCCTTTGGGCTTGGCCCACAATCATTCCCCCTCACGAAACTCCGCCATTCACTCCTATTATGCACCTTTCTTCTCGTCTCTGTCAAACTCTCATTCCTTTCCTTTAGACATTCCTTTACTAACTCAAACCACTTTTTCTTCGGTCTCCCAGCCTGTTGATTCCCAGCACACACACCACTATGCATTCACTTAACCAACGGACTATCATCCATCCTTTCCATATGACCAAACCATCTTAATACACTCATTTATTTTCCCATTTACGCCCTACTTCACACCACACAATTCCCTAACACATGCATTCCTCAAGGGAGATCAGATGTTTAGGTTAACATTTTCTTATATCTTCCCTATACATTAAATAAACTTAATTCCTCCTATAGTTCCTACAGTTTCCCTTACCCTTATATAAGGGTACTATTACTGCTCTCCTCCATTCTGTCGGAACTATACCCTCCACGAACTCGTTTCACAGACTTCCATACTAGTTGGTCCAATGTCGCCTCCATTTCCTTTGATCATTTCAACAGTATTCTATCTATACCTGCTGATTTACCATTCTTCAACTTTTTCACTCTACCTATTACCTTATCCATAAAATATCTTTCTTCTTACACCATCAAACCCTCACACATTCAGTATCACCTCTTCGTTACTGCTAATTTTATGCAAATTTTCGAAGTGTTCCCTCCACACTCTCCTAACATCCATCATCATTCACTGAAAGTACCATCTTTGCTTTTTAAAATAACCAGAAATTTTGTTTGTCATCATCAATTATCATCTCCTTCCCAGAATGGGGTGAGGTGCCAGCGTAACTGAAACAGAAAAGTAGTTAGAAGAAGCATGATGTAAGTCGAAAAGAAAGACCCCCTCCATATCCTTAATTGAGAACTCGTTGCAATCAGAAAAATCGGCTCTAGGGCTTCACGAGATTGTGACGGTAACTGTCACTGTGGTATCCGGCAATGTATGTTCATCCCTGGACCAGGCGGCCCACAACCATATCCTCTCACAGAAACATGCAATCCACTCCTATGTTCACGATTGATCTACTATCGCATTCCTTTTTTTCAAACACTATTACTGACTCGGTGCACATTTTCTTAGGTCTTCCATCAGGTTGCTTCCCAAAACATCCACTAATTTGCATCTACTTCAGTCGACCCACATCCATTCTTTCAAATGACTAAACCACTTTAATACACTCATTAATAATCTCATTACCCTTTCTTCAAAAAAAACAGCAACCCAGACTCCCTAAATGCGTTCCATTCCTTCAATTTTTTCAATTTCTTCTCACACCTAACACGCTCTCTAAATTGTCCATATCTGAACTGGATTGTTCCTTTAGATCTAATACTCTTATTTCATATATATATATTATATAATATATATATATATATAATATATATATATATATATATAATATATATATATATATAATTAATATATATAAAATCTTAGGGGCGTGTTAGGTGTTGAGAAGAATTTATAAAATGGGGAATGAACGTGTAGGGAGTTGTGTGTGTGTGAAGAAAGGGGTATATTAGGAGAATAATTAAAGTACGTTGAGATGGTTTTGGTCATGTGGAAAGGATGGTTGATAGTCCGGTTTTGGTTTATAGGCAATATGTATAGTATGTGAAGTGTGCTGTATTAAATGACCTGCTGTGAGACCGAAGAAAAAGATTGGATTGAAGTCAGTAAAGGAATGCTGGAGGAGAGAAATGTGAGGTTTGGCAGAGGCGAAATGAAAGGTGCATAATAGGAGTGATTGGTGGGGTTTTGTGAGGGGGTATGGTTGTGGCCCCTGGCAAGGGATGAACCCTACATTGACGAGAAGCCATATGGAGGGTTGCGTGGCGGTCCCGTGAGCTCTAGAGGGTGGTTCTGGACTGCGACGAAGTTTTACTTAAAG
>JABUQX010078702.1:0-12500 GCA_015478945.1 Trachelipus rathkii
TATATATATATATATATATAATAATATATATAATATATATATATATATATATAATATATATATATTTATATATTATATATATATATAATATATATAATATATATTATATATAATATTATATTAATTAAATATTATAAATAATATATATAAATATAATATATATTATAATAATAATATATGTATATATAAATATAATATATAATATTAATAATATATATTATTAATTAATATTAATAATATATATAATATTAATATAAATATATATATAATAGGTAGGGCCCCATCAAATTCTTGCGGGAGGGCCCCGAAGACCTTAGCGCCGTTACTGGTTCACTCAATTAACATATTTATAAAGAGTGTGATAATATTCCAAAATATTACTATTAGTGAAGACGATGCTATTAATATAAAAGTTTTTTCAAAAAATTATATATATTTACTATACCAAAAAGTAAAATAAATACCATAAAATAAAAGAGGTGAAAGGTAAAACAATAAAAAAGTGTAATAGAATAAAAAGTAAAAAAATTTGCCGATGCTATAAAATAAAACTAGTATTGTAATGAATACTTAAATAGTCAATTATAGTATCAAACATATACATGACTTGATATAACTATCAAAATTAAGATTATGAGTATATAGACAAAAATAGTTTCTTTTATATATACTCATTATAGGGTAAGGAACTTATAAACATTATATTAATATAATTCTGCGAAGAAGAATATTTATATATTATCAAAAATAAAATACAGCAGTAAAGATTTAATTAATACAATATTATAATTTAACGAGAAGGTAAAATTAAAAAATGTAGATAAGTTATTGATATATAAACCAACCTAAAATATTAAAAGCAAACCTATATAAACGAAACCTATAATCTCATATACACTTATACCTATAACCCTATTAATTAACGATAAAACACTTAAACAGCCTAACCTAATCACTAATGTAGCCTTATTATACCTACCACTATACCTAACCTTCATCTACTCATCTCATTAACCTCTCTCCTATCATCATATGTATCTCTATTATCTCCTCTATTAATATATATAATAATATTAATATAATACATTATATATATAATATATTAAATATATATATAATTAATATATATTATAAATATATATTATATATATTATATATATAAATATATAAATATATAAATATATAGCCCCTATATATTATATATATAATTATATATATATATAATATTAATATATATATATATATATATATAATATATATATATATATAGTATTAATTAATATTAATATATAATATATATTATAATATATATTATAATATATATAAGTATAATAATTTAAGGCGTTTTCGATTATTATTGCCACTATTTGCTATAACGAAATTTAGGAAATAATGGCTAAAATGATCGTTTACGAATTTATAATTATCAATATTAATAGTCACAAATTTATTAGTAAAATGATTAACGAAACGTTAGTAAATTATCCTAAAATTCTGTTAGGTTGCTCTTTCCGTGCTTACGATTTAGGAAAGAAAAAAATGCTAACAGAAAAAATGTAATACAAATAAGATTTGCAGTAGGTAGTATAGTTAGTTTCTGATTTAAGATTTTATAATGAATGGTTAATTCACTATATCATGAAATTTTATACACTTATTAAAAATTATTTAATATTTATTTATATTCCAATAATCTGAATAAACTTATCACCATCAATCAATAGTTATTGTAACGATCAATTATTTGTATAGATTAATAAAACTCACGTTATTATTTATATTTTTTTATATTTATGTTTATTATTCTGGTACCAAATGCGCTCCCAAGATTCAAGAGCTGATATAACATAATAAAATTTTTATGTAAATTAAATGAACTGAGATAAATTATTGGCATACAAATTCTCTGAGTGCCTTAAAAACTGGATTAATTAGTACATTTATTTATAATCTTTTTTTCACAGTAATATTTATCATACTCGAATATAATGATAATAACATTTTAAAACGGCTTAATGTAATATTATATATATTCAGAATTTAACAACTGTTAATTTAAATATTTTTTATATATGTAATAATACAAGATTATATATTCTAAATCATTGAATATAAATGAGTTATCACATATATTATTAAACAATTATGACAATAATAAAGTTTCAAAACTTTTAAAAATAAGTTTGAGCTTTATCACGTATTATATATTTCTTTCAAACATCTATTCTTGTCAAATTAATAAATTATATTTTAAATAAAAAGTGTGTGTGGTGTTAGTTGTGTAATTACCAATTATGTATTATTTAATGTATAATTCTATTGTTCATATTTACATAATACACTTATTTATATAATTATCCCTAATATTATTTAAGTATATAGACTATATACTACTATTTATTAATAGTTTAGCAAATTCTAATTTTAAGAAATTTTGGAATTCAGTCTTCAAATTATTTTTTTAAATTATACTGTTAAAATAATATTAATTAATTATATAATGAGAATAATTCAAAACATACCATAGAAAAACACGAAATAACGTCAATATTATTATAAATATAAATATTATATATATATATATATATTATATATATATATTATATATATATATATATAATATTATATATTAATATATATATAATATATATATATATATATATAATAATATTATAATTAAATATATATAATATATGTGAAATAAATATGTTATAATAATAATAAATAATTCCTAAATGTTTATAATATGTATAACCATATATAATATATACCCGTTTATAACCTTACGTAATATAATATAACGTTTGGGCTAAAGTAATTATCATTTATCTAAATTATTATTTAATTCAAGTATATATCAATCCTCTTGAAGGGTAAAACTTTCCTATCTCATACACCATCTGTAACGAAGATCGAATGTAGAGGATGCGAGAGAGAGACAATAGAGAATAATCGAGTAAATTCTAGAGCACTTATATTAGTAACTATGAGTAATCTTATGCAATAATATATCCTAGCATAGAGAGTAAATCCGGAATCGTTCTTGGCACTCCGGCTTGATGATATTTTGGGTTGTATCGAACAGCGCTATTATCATAATCTCAAAGTCCATATATATCAATCATAATTATAATGAACTTAATTATTATCTCTATTTGGTCAAACCCTTTCTCTACCTCTACTCCTATCAATTTATCCATTAAAAAGTATTAACTAACTCTTTTCTATCTTTTATGTACGCTGGTATTTAAATCTCAGGACAGTTCTGGTTAATATATATATATATATAATTAATGCGAGTAAGACAATTGAATAAGTTATATTTCATACACATTCTTATCAAAACATATTCTTTACATATGTAAAAACTAGATATAATTTTTTTTTTAAACTTGGACCTATTTTATTATAGTAGATATATCTGATATTTTCTTTTATATAACACTATAAAAATGTCAAGCTATTTAAAATCTTCAATAAAGAATGTTTATTCCTAGTATTTATACAGACCTATTAGGGTGTCGGACAGTACCATTTATTGATATAAGTACTCTCTCTATTCATCTCAATATTACTATATACTCTATATATACCTTGGACTTTAGTTTATCACCACTCTGCTTCTGCAAGTTTTATTCTTTTACTCTATGCTTCAGTCTCTCTTATGCTACGCTTCTTTGACTTTTCCAAATTCAGTAGCCGTCTATCGCTACATCTATCATCTCTAAACTTCTTCTCTCTCTCTCTCTCTCTCTCTCTCTCGTTTTATAATATTGAGTTAGTTTTCTCACATAACTATACGGCACGGATCCATTCTCAATGATTTTCAATTGCTCTATACTCTAATAGAAAAAGGAGCATCAGTATTTCGTAATCATATATAATAATAATTAATAAATAATTGCAGGAGGACGCATGGTCTCAAAAAATACGTAATACGGGGAAAGTCGGTATAAATTTAATTTATAATTTTCACGCAAGGTAGCATCTTAAATTGATATCAATAAAAAGATAGTTACATATAGGGGCGAAATAAGTAGTTATTTAAGTTATAGTAAGATATTATATGTATTTAACTACTGTATTTATACGAGAAACGTTAAAGGTAATTACGTTAGGTATCTATACCTAATCTACATTACCTTTGTTTGTCTTCACATACCATCTATTGCCTTTTTTAGATGTAAGTTTTTCAATAAACATGCTTTGTCAGTGTTGCTGCTTGCTCCGTTCTCAGTAAAAATCCTCCAGCACACGTCGCTCCAGGTCTACAAAATAGGATAGGACCGAGATACCTTTTCCACGAGTTACTCTGTAACATATGTTATCGCTGTGGCCTAGACCCTAAACTTAATGTTTGCTACGACAAGCATCGCGTTGCCTGCATATTTGTGTTCTTGATTGTCTTGCGCTACTGGTTCTCTTAATGTTTTCGTGCACTACGTCATATCACATTCTTAAACGGTATCTTCGTGGTATTCCTTAGTAAGTCATTCTGCAATTCTCTGTCAGTATTGATGAGTCCGAGGAACCATTTCTCAGACTTGGTATATTCTATTAACTTAAATCATTGTAATTTATTTAAAAGAATTTTCACAGGATGTACATTTTTCTCTCACGTATATTGCTTCACTTCTAACTCTGCGATAGCACGTCTCCTATCTCATTCAGCCTCTTTATTAATTATTTACATATAGATTCCAGGGGACTTATACGAGAGCCATCTCTCAAAGTACTTCTTTCTCTTTCTATATGCTCATCGCGTGAGTTTTATACTATGTGTACCACAGGTCAACATTACAAGAAAACATTTCCCTGAGACCCCCGTACTAGTAAATAATTCGTCTCGTTATGTGATAAGCTTGTTATCACCAATATACCCATGTGAGCTCTCTACTCCTACTCACCTATGTGCCACGTTCCCTTATAATATTTTCTCTACCGATAATGATCCAACTTCTTGGCGTCATCAATGGTACAACATTTCCCAAACATTCTTTGAAATATTTCGTTATTCTTTCCCTCGAGTTCTGAATCTATCCATCCCTCTCATCGAATATCACTCCTAGATATTTGAATCTGCTTATCTGTTTTAACTGTGTACCTCCATCCGAACTTCTACAAACTTTTCTTATGTGTGCTCTACGTTATTTTCTGATATCTGTGCTGCATTATTATAAATACTTTTTCTCTCTTCCATACCCCTTGCTTCTATAATTTATTCAAATTACTTCACTCAATATCTATACTATACACCATCATAACTTCATTCCAAATATTCACAGCAAGCTTGTAGTTCACTGTTGTTCCTTTGTTACCTCCAACCGCCCGCGTTCCGTCCAGCGTGTATAATTATAACTATATGGGTGTTTATTCCCCTATATCACCTCATACTTAGAGACACTAACTACTTACTGTTCTAGAGCCAATCTGATAACAACAATAGAATAATCAAACTTAAACTCATAGAAAGAATAGGTTATCTCTATGGGATCCGTATACATTTTAAATTTTATTGTTACTAAAAAAATCTGCTCTCGGTCTGCTCTTATCTCTCTACTCTATTCGATTTCTCAAAATTCATTTTATCACCACTATGCCCATGCTATCACCAGTTCTAAGAAAATTTTTTTAATTGTGTCTATCATACACATATTTACACTTATTCTTACAACTCACTTCTTCATCACGACCCATTCTTCGGCTACTCTTTCTTCTTCATCTCTCTTCATTCTATCTATATAAATTAATTTTATTACACATTGTATAATAATAGTTAGTAAAATCATGTTAAACATAATACTATTTTAGTAACACAATATATAATAAATATACTATCTATCACACACTTTACAGAAAGTACTCAATTGAATCGTTATAAAAGCACTCTCATTGGAAATCAGCACTACACTGACAGCTTCACATCACGTTCTATTATATTATAGCCCTAAGGAAGGTACTAGTAGATAGTTAGTGCTCTTAATTTGAAACTTAAAGTGAGCAAAGTAGAGAGGTGGAGTGATCCTACTTATGATGGATAATACGAAAGATGTATATTATATTATATATATATATATTATATAATATATATATATATATAAGTATAATATATATATATATATTAATATATATATAATATATATAGTATATATATATATATATATATATATATATATTACCTCTGTTTTCGACACATCCGAATACAAAAATGAAAGGGTTGTTAAAGGAAATAAAATTATTAGATGACCTATACGAGTGGGTAGCTAGGTACCTAGGCTACATATCCATACCAATTTTAACCAGATTTATAAAGTCAGTTTTGCGCTACATCTGTTTTATGTATGGAAGTGTGTTCTAACCTCGTTACGGTTTTTGCACTACATCTTTTTGTGTATCGGCGTGTTTCCTATCCTCGTTACGTTTTTGAGATGCAGGTTAAATAATGAACAGCGGTACGCTATCAAATTTCTGTGTGAAACGTAGGCAAGTCTGCCACGGAAGCATTATGGCTTCTTTAAACGTAGCTTGGGATGCCTCTCTATCAAGAACTAAATTGTTTTAAAGTGGCACTAAAGCTTTCAAAAGAGCCGCGAAATTTGAAGACGACCTCATGTTGGTGGAAGAACCATCTCGTCACCAACGATGAAAATAGTGGAAGTGTACAGCTCTGATGGAAAGACCGCCCTGTTCAAGATGTCGAGTGACTGCAGAAGAAACTGGTTTTTGGATAAAAAATGCAGTTCATAGAATTTAACGAAAACCATAATTGCCACAATGCGAAAATATGATGCAAACCAATAGAGAATAGATTGTTGTGGAGCAGAAAAGCGAACATGATCAATATAAGCTTACTTGAAAACTCGAAATGGAGCACAATTTCTCTTCGACTACTATAGGCGATGAAATCAATGGAGTTTTTAGTAGACCTGAAACCCAACCGGCAAAGGGTAGAGAGAAAATGGTTACGCAAAAAATTCTCCTCGTCGAAAAGCACGTATGAGCAAGTCCAAGGTGAAAAACACTGATTATTGTTTTTTCGACAGCCGTCGTATTGTGCACAAGGAATTTGTACCTTCAGGCAGACAGTTAATCACGTCTTTTACAAAAAGGTCTTGGAAAGACTTCGAAAACGAGTTCAGCGATTCAGAACAGACATTGCGATTGGGTGCAGCACCACGATAACGCGCCATCCCACACTGCGCTCTCCATTATAGAATTTCTGGCGAAGAAAAACATTCAGTACTTCCATACAGACAGATCTATCCGCTCCCGTGCGATTTCCCTTCCTCCCTTCCCTAAAAGTTGAAATAGATTGCAAGGGTCATATTTTGGAAACGATGGAGAAAACCAAAAAAATACTGTAACACGTGAGGTAAACACACTTCAAAGAATATGACTTCCGGTACAGCTATGAACAGTGGAAGAAACGTTGGAACCCCTGTGTAACCTCCCAAGGGTTATACTTCGAAGAGATAACTTGTATTTCAGGTAAGTCCAATGCATAATTAAATACGACATAAGTACACTTACTTTTGGGACATAACACAGATATATAATTATATTAATATAATAATAATATATATATATATATATATATATATAAATTTTATATATTATATATAAATTATATATATATATATAATATTATATATATATATAATAATATATATATATAATATATATTACTATATATAATAAATAATCTATATATAATATATATATATATATATTATATATATATTTATATATTATATATATATATATAAATTATATATATATATATAATATATATATATAATATATATTATATATATATATATATATATTATATATATAATAATAATTATATATATATCATATATATAATTATTATATAATATATATATATATATTATATATATAGTATATGATAATATATATATATTTATATATATTATATAGATTTATATATATTATATAGTAATACTCCCAGACAGAGACAGTAACTATGAAAGTGTTATCAAACATCGTTTTGCCAAATGGTGAATAAACCATTGACACATATATATATTATGTTTTTATAATAATATTAATAATACATCAATATAATATATAATAATAATAATAGATAATAATAATATAATATAATAATATATAATATAATATAATAATAATAATAATAATAATAATAAACTATTATTTAGTGTAGTGGTTTTTTCAATATATAATAGGAGAGGTGTCTTGAATCTAATTTATAATATTATTATAATATATATATATTATATATATATATAATATTTCATAATATAATATATATATATATATATATTATAATATATACTTATATATTAATATTTAATATAATTATAAAGTATATAATATATATATATATAGTATATATATAATATTAATAGCCTATTATATACATATATATATATATATATATACTATTATATATATATACTATACATATATACTACCATATATATATATATATATATATATATATATCTATGTTCACCTGTAAAATTAATTTTTGGTTTTGAAAAAAAAAAGTTTAAAAATAATGTAAAACTATCTAATAAATGGTGAGTTCAACATTTTAAAGTTTTCCTTCGGATTTGATGGGTCAAATGCCAAAAGAAAGAGCACTACCAATCGTTTGCCAAATTTGCTTTTAGAATTAAAATCTGTTCGTTTGGAGAAAAAAAATAATGATTCTCATTATCGTTTATATATATCGATACGGAAACGTAGATTTTCCCCAACCATTTCCAAGTTTTCAAATTTTTATTATGACTTAATTCAATTCGTTACGACTTTTAATGGCAAAATTTATTTGAAATAAGATTATGAAATTCAAATCTAAAAAGAATTTAGAAAGAATATATTATTTCCGATTTTTTTTAATTACAAATTTTATAATATTGTTTATTTATTTTTTATTTTATTATATTTTATTATTATTATTAATTTATATTTATATATTATTATTATTATTTATTATTATTATTATTTAATTATATTATTATTATTATTATTATTATTATTTTATTTTATTATTATTATTTTTATTATTATTATTATTATTATTTATTATTATTATTATTAATTATTATTATTATTATTATTATTATTAATTATTATTATTATTATTTTTGAAAACTATAAAACTTCGACATTTTATTATTTACTTTGTTTTTTATAGAAGGAAAGAAATTTTTCAACGGTCCTGTTCTATCGAAAATTTTTTAAAATTTAGAGGTTTTGAAATAAAACAGATATTTCTATATTTAGTTCATCAAACTGGGAGAGTTATATACTCAAATACTGTGTGATTATATGCCAAATAAACCACCAAAATCACTTTGGAATATCTAAGCGTTCGGAGGCCTTATGGGCCTTCTCAATTTTTTGTTTTTCTTTTTGTGAATTCAAAATTTTGCTAACATTCAATTACCCATAAAATTATAACAACAACAGATATAAGAAATTTGAAGAAAGAAAAAATCTATTATCTACAGATGAAGCTCCATAGTCCGAGTTCAATTATCTTTTGCCCATAAAAAATTAAAGAGAATTGAAAGGTTAGAAATGAAAATAACTTTTCTTCTACTGAACCAATTGCCCTATTTATTGCAAATTTGAAAATGGTTGGCAGAGATCTCTCTTTTGGTGTCTAGATCATCAAAATCGGATGAAAATCAAAGATTTTTCGAGAAAAAAAATGAATTTTATTAATAATTGTGTCCTCCTTACTTCAAATTAAGGTCATATTGTCATGGTGATTCAGTAGTAACTTCGAATTTTCCCTCAGTAAATGGGGAAGTTCAAATTATATAAGAAAATGACATACGATTACTTTATTTATAAAGAAATATACTAAGATTTACAAGCCTACCAGTTCCATCTCATTTTCCTTTTAGAAGTTTTACTAAAAGTTAAAATATTTTTACTAGAGTGAGTTTTTATCAATTGTCCTTTTTAGAGATATTTTCTCCATTTCAGATTGAGTTTACGTCAACAAGCCCAAGAAAGGATATCTCAAGACTTATATCCTGCGTTCGCAAAACTTAAAGATTTCTTAACCGTATGTTATGTTATGTTATTTTATATATATATATATATATATATATATATATATATATATATAATATATATATAATATATATTATATATAATATATTATATATATATATATAATATATATAATATATATTAAAGACGAAGAAAAGTTTATTCACTCGCATCAGAATCGAACCATGACAACAGATTTCGCCCGCTAAAGACAATGGTACAGGAGCTCCACACGGTCAATCCGCCTCCCATAGTTTGTAGAGCCGTCTGTACATTGTCTAACGGCGACGCTGTTGCCATGGTTCGAGTTCTGACGCGAGTGAAATTTTTCTTCATCTTTTATTGCAAAATTTGTCCGCAACTGTTGTTGTCCTATGTGTCGTTACTTATTTGGTTGGTTGCTCTAATAACTCAGGAGTACCTCACGAAATGTCATGTAGGCCCCAGTAGGGGTTCCAAGCACCCTTCTATGGATTTAAAATATATAGTAATAAATATATATATATATATATATATATATAATAATATATTATATATATATATATATATATATATATATTATATATATTATATATATATATATATATATATATATATATATAATTATAGTGAGAGAGAGAGGAACACCCACGTTATAACTCTGATAAAAAAATTTTTTATTCATTCACTTCAGGAAACGTATCTAGATCAGACCGAAAGAGCAGGAATTCATTCAATCGAAGGAGGCAATGAATTATTAACTAACAGCTTTAACAGTTCTACACTTCAACCAAACTGACGCCTCAAGAAATTCATAATTTAGGTGGAAGCGAAGTTGAAAGACTTCACAGAGAACTTTGTGAAAGTGAGTTTAGCGGTCCCTCATATATATATTATAATATATATATAATATTTATATATATATATATAATATATATATATATATATATACTATATATATATATATATATATATATATATATATATATATATATATATATATATATATATATATATATAATACTAAGCTAAGTAAATTGTGTTTAATAATATAGATTTATATGATACTAAGTACATTGTGTATTATAATATATATTTATATGATACTAAGTACATTGTGAATTTATAATATATATTTATATAATACTATTACGTTGCGTATTATAATATTTACTTAATATCTCTTCCCTTGGCACTAATGAAGTATATTATCATTAACACGTTTTTAATCTACCCTCAGACTGAATCAATAACACTAAAATGATACAAATAGGTTCACAGCTTCTAATTTTCCTCTTTCTTTCTACATAGGTTGCGAGTGACTCAGCCTTTGAAAAGAACATGACCTTAGAGGAGCTTCTGACGAAGATGCGTGACTCTGAGGACTTTTATTTCACTTCGAGGGAAGATGTTTTAGAGGCTTTTCATTCAGTTGTTGACGAAAAGATCAAAACATTTTTGTCTACTTCCTTTAGGAGATTACCTCTCAATAACTTAACGTAGGCTTTAAAATAATATTTTGCTTAATGTAATATAATATAATATTTTAATCACTAAGTAAAGTCAACTGTTATATCAGGGGCTGTACATTCGATCCGGAATTGTAGAATTAGTATGTTTTTTGATTGATTGTCATTGGAATCGGATTTGAAAACTTGTCGGATACGGGATCGAAACTGGAGTCAGATTTGAAAGTCACAGATAAGTAGTTGTTGTCATCAGAACACGAAATAGTAATCGCATGATTTTCAACTGAACTCGGAACTAAAACCCAAGATGGTATGAGTTGAAACTGCAATCGGAACCAAATAACTTTATAACCGATTTCACAAGAACAGAATTTTCTTTTAATTTTAGTACTTATTAGCAAAGACACCTAACTCTACTATCTTTTTTGACGGTTCTCTCGTCTCTCCTGTTGACAATATAATCATCCCTGGCCTTAACATAAACAAAAAAATGTCTTGGAAATCTCACATCACAACGGTTGGTAGGGAGACCTCAAAGAAACTGGGAGTTCTGTTCGGACTGCGAGACTTTTTTTCCTCTTCTCATTTACCCCAGCTATACAAGGGTCTCATCCATCCTTGTATGGGGTACTGCTCTCATATTTGGAGGGGCACTGGTTTCACCCGGCCCTTTGGATAGGGTCAAGTCAAAAGCAAAAAGTCTTATAAACTGTTCTGATGTACTTTCCCCTTCACTTGACCCCTCTATCTTTGCGGCGTGATGTTGGTGCTTTTTCTCTTTTCTATAGGTACCGCAGTGGCAAGTGCTCGGAAGAACTTATCACTCGTGTACCACAACCTTTACGACTCCCTCGTAGCACAAGGGGTTCTGTACCTGCTCATGAGTTTTGTGTTGATATTAGTAACTCCAGGCTAGTTCGCTGCGGTGTTTCCATCTTTCCTGCCACCTCTATTCTGTGGAATTATCTTCCATCTTCTATGTTTTCTACTGAATTT
>JABUQX010078702.1:20000-21130 GCA_015478945.1 Trachelipus rathkii
GAAGAGGATATTTCACTTTGGATTATTTCTTGCTTTACCTTATAATGTGCAATTTCAAAAAATAATTTTAACAGTATTCCTAAGTAAGATACAATTACCAATATACAAGAAAGCTAATCCTTAAGATGCAATAACCAAAAAGAAAGCTAATCTTTAAGATGCAACACCGAGAAAGAAAAAGAAAGCTGATCTCTAAGATAGAAAACCATGAAAGAAAGCTAATCTTTAAGATGCAACACCGAGAAAGAAAAAGAAAGCTGATCTCTAAGATAGAAAACCATGAAAGAAAGCTAATCTTTAAGATGCAACACCGAGAAAGAAAAAGAAAGCTGATCTCTAAGATAGAAAACCATGAAAGAAAGCTAATCTTTAAGATGCAACACCGAGAAAGAAAAAGAAAGCTGATCTCTAAGATAGAAAACCATGAAAGAAAGCTAATCTTTAAGATGCAACACCGAGAAAGAAAAAGAAAGCTGATCTCTAAGATAGAAAACCATGAAAGAAAGCTAATCTTTAAGATGCAACACCGAGAAAGAAAAAGAAAGCTGATCTCTAAGATAGAAAACCATGAAAGAAAGCTAATCTTTAAGATGCAACACCGAGAAAGAAAAAGAAAGCTAATCTTTAAGATGCAACACCATAAAAGAAAGCTAATCTTTAAGATGCAACACCAAGAAAGAAAGCTAATCTTTAAGATTCAACACCAAAAGCTAATCTTTAAGATGCAACACCAACAAAGATAAAGAAAGCTGATCTCTAAGATAGAAAACCATGAAAGAAAGCTAATCTTTAAGATGCAACACCGAGAAAGAAAAAGAAAGCTGATCTCTAAGATAGAAAACCATGAAAGAAAGCTAATCTTTAAGATGCAACAACGACCAAGATAACGAAAGCTGATCTCTAAGATAGAAAACCATGAAAGAAAGCTAATCTTTAAGATGCAATACCATAAAATTAAGCTAATCTTTAAATTATTTAGCTCTTAATTGAGCTAATTTCATTTCTTAAATAACACTGAAGGAATTTATTGTCATTATATGAAAACTTAAATTTTAAAAAAGATAGAATGTAAAGCTATAAGCCCAAATCTATTACTTAAGATTTGATTTATTCTATAATAAATGGCATTA
>JABUQX010078703.1:0-42500 GCA_015478945.1 Trachelipus rathkii
CATCACCTGCACATTATAACTCTATATTCAACATAGTTATCATAGCCGATGTACTCGACCCTTCAATATCTTCAATCTACATTTCAAATTCTGAACTACCTAATCTCTTACTAATCATAGGAATTGCCTCTACGTTCTTTAAATCATATTCCGATTCCTATTCTCAGTAGCTGAATCTTTGGAATGTCATAGGTGGGTGTCGTCTGAAACACGTGAATAGAGTTCAAATCATTTAATAAAACTCAACTTCTTAAACAGAATTTTATAGACACCTCTAACTTCCTAATCTCTTCGACGGTTCTCTCGTCTCTCAGGTTGACAATATAAAAACATTCTCTGGTATACTAAAACATAAACAAAAAAAATTGTCATGGAAACTTCCACCAATACATCACGAACGTTGCTAAAGGCGGAGCTTCTAAAGATAACTTGAGGGTAGTGTTCTGTTTTGAGACGCCAGGAGAGCATTTTTTTATTACCTACTTATCACAGATATATACTTGATTATCCAGTAATTAAACAGATGGGCCTCATCCGCCCTTGATATCATATCTGGTACTGCTCTCATATCATGGGGGGGCTCAGGTTTCACAACCGCTTTAATGGATAGGGTCGAGGTCAAGAGCGCATCAAGTAAGATGACGTTAATTAAACTTGTGGTTCCATTTTTTTGTCCCACTGTATCTGTTCTTAATGATTCAGCACACGTAACAGTTTAATGTAAACCTTTCTATGGATCTTGTTATTTTGCGGTGCGCCGGGGATATATTTGAGATAACGCTCTGTTACTCATTCACTTTAATTCATAAGTAAGAGTATTTCATTTTTGTTTTACAGATTTAGTATCCAGGAACAAGTGTTAGTCACTCATGAAGGGTGATGTACTTTTTGCCACTCAAGCTTGTGTTGTTGGTGCCATCTCTATGAAAGGACCAATTGTTTAAGACGGATCACCCGTTTTAGACACTTATTGAGGGTGGCTTAATTATGTCCGGACAACTATTGAAGTATGTTGTGTATGATAACAAGACAACTTCAAGACTGAGATGAAGGTCGCTGGTTCGCACGGTGTCGCTCCTGACTCCTGCCACCTTCTATATCATGCGGATATCACTCATTAGTCCACATGCTTCTTGTGTAATGCGCTAAACATAATAGATTGTAATCTCAGGTTCACGCACTTTTAAATATTAAACGCCTTGCGGTACCTGCTGTCTCATTTTCATGGCGGTAATTGCGTTAGTTATGTGAACTTTTTTTGTTAAAATTTTAAACATACTCCCCTACTCTTGAGAATAGGGCTCACCGCGTGAGCGGGTTTTGAGTGTGTATATATAATATAGAAGATTCAATAATAGGATTAAATACAATTTTATATAATAATAATTTATTTATTTTTTTACTTCACACTATTATATAAAATAACAGATATGATCCATTGAATTTATCCGATAATTTTTTCTAACAGTAGTGTTTTGAGGGAATATTACTACATTACCGCTTTCGGGGATATATATGTACCTAATATTAATATAGGGTAAAAATGGATATATAATACCAATGATAAAACTAATAAATCTAATTAATATACTACTATATTAATTTATTAATATATTTATATTAATATGTATGTATAATATAATTAATAATATGAATAATGAATAATCAAAATAATATAAATAATGAAATAAAGATGAAGTAATAATGAGAAAGAATAATGTCTGCAGCCAGTGTGAATTCGGTTGGCCCCGGTCTCTTAAGCGTTGGCTTAACTCGAGCTCTGGGATCAGACCTCGACAAAAAGGAGGCAGTAGCGACGATGTATATGAATGCGTTCGTTCTCGGGAGGGAATAAATACACACCACCCTATTAATATACGAGGACTCTCTAAGTTACCGGACGTTGAAACATCGAGCGAGGTTAAGTAAACTTATTCACCGTCATAATAGAAACATATACCAAGTTCTCTTCAAGCGAAATAGCTTTAATAGTTTTGAGAAATCGCTGTCCACGTATACAAATTGATACTCCAGTATGGCTCATAGACATAGAGTTGTCACGATACATTCGAATGATATAAGTGTATAGGTAAATATTATATTTTCTTTATTCGATAATATATATTCAAGTGTTAAAAGCCAACCAATAAACACGTAGAAAGGACGATTTATGAAAATATCGTTATTAGGGGAATTAGATCATCGATAAGATCGATTGGGTAACCAAAAAAAATGATTCTAGCCTATCATTTATAACCTTGCTGAGGTAACATAAACGACCTCCTCCTGGTGAGCTCCGCTTCCCAATTCACCAGAGGGGCTAATAAGCACTTCCGATATACGTCCTTTACTAGAACCTTATAAATTAATCGGATTCACAGTATAAAAGAATATTTAAGTCAAATTACTAGGACCTGACCTTAAACATGACCCTGACCTTTGAAACAGACGTCCTACCTTGAAAACCGAAATGTTATGGAATAGATGGTTGCTAAGTGCAAACATTATGCTAGAAGAATTTTTGGCAAAATTTTAGGCTGTCCCAAGCTTTACCAACCGACGTATACTACTAAACTAACTAACTAGTCTTATAAAATTTAAAGTTTGTAAATTCGCAACACATAATTCTTTAATAGTCAATACTACTAATAATGGTCTAAAGTGTGTGTCGTAGTATCGATATAAGGGAAAGTTTTGAGTAAAATTGTTGATGGGTTGTATTTTATTGTTGCATCTGATTCATCTTTTGTAATTACTATCAATATTTCTCCTCGAATTACGAATTTACAATATAGAGCATTCGAGAGAGAGAGTCTTCTACTCCTATACATGGGTTGTTCTCCGAGCAATTAAAAAGATATCAATTGTAGGTATTTTATAGTGATCTTCCTACTTGGCTTATGAACATCAATTTTTATCTTCTCATAAATTACAGATTTTGAATATAGTCTTGATGGTGCATTGTGACGCTCATGACAGGGGATCCTTTATCATTTTACAGCTCTATTTCACTTCTCATTTCTTTTTCAGGTAGATTCTGTGCTCGCCTATCATGACATGACTCGACCTTCTTTCATTCTGGTTCTTGAACGAATTATCTTATTTTGTTAAAACTATTTTCTACTTTTTCACTGAGATTCATAAAATGCAAATCTTGTTAATCTTTTAATTTGTCTTTGATTTATCATTTAAGGACCTAACACTTTATTAAAACAGTGAAGAAGTTAAATTAATGGACAGTAAAAAACAACAGTTGAAGGAAGTATATTTATTGGATTAAACACGTTGTTTAAACTGAACTAATTTTTATGTTTTTTGTTTTTTCTTAGAATAACTTTCCATAATTTGCAGCTTTTTTTATTCCTTCTTTACTTTCAAAATTTTAAATTTTTTACTTTTGGATATCATAATATAATATATTAATAATATATTATATATAGTATACTATAAATATATATATTATATATTATGAATATAATATACTCATTTATATATTACTACCTAATATATTTAATATTATACTATATTTACATTATTATTAAAGAGAGAATTATTACTTTATCATTATTATATAATTATTAAACCGTAAAGGCCCTGAGTGTCCAAGACACGCCTTCGCTCCTTCTGGTGTATAGCTTAAATGAGCAGAGTAAATAATAGCAATGACGGTATCGTTTAAGTCACCTACATCGTGGTTCGTCCGCGAGAGGTAACACTACGGAGCTACCATCATCAAGGGTAAAGGTTCAACGCACAATAGAAATTTGAAATAATATATACCATAGTTAATAATTATATATATAATATAAATATATATATATAATCTAATAAATAATATATAATATATGTACTAGTTTATAATAGGAATATTAATAATATATAAATATAAAAATCCATAGGCCAAACTAAAGAATGTTACCGCATGAGATACCTGAAATTACTAAGAATGGTACGATTTTAGAAACGAGATAAATATAATTGAGAATGTCGCCGTAAGAAATTTGTATGGGAAAATGAATTAAAAATAAAAAGCTTTTTTTAATAATTCAAATTATTTTTGATATTATTTTTATATCCGTCCCAAAACAAAAACGAATATGGTGAGAAAGAGAAAACACCTGAAAATGCATATATGGAGATCAAGTCTCGATATAAAAATATCATTTTTAAGGGGGCTTCGAAGCCGACGGGTAACAGAGGGGGGACGTTATTCCATACACTCGTAGGGTGAGGGTAGCGGTATGGAAACCACCCAAGCGACCAGATCTATACCTCTATACAAAATACCATAATAGAAAAGCGCGGTGGTTACCGGAGAACCCTCCCGGAGGGGGGTGAACATAGTCTAACCCTCCGAGTCGTCAACCCCAGGAGGTCCAGATGGAACCCGACATCTGCATCGTTTATTGCCGCAAACTTCTTGACCTAATCTGTTCTTTTAACAAAAAAATAAAACGGTTTTCAATGTGATAAGTATCGAGGCGCTGAATACTAAATATGTTTATTAGGAATTTTCTAGTGACCGTACGTAGTTTGTTGGATATAAAATAAAAAATAAAAAAAAAAAAATAAAAAATTGTTTTTTTTTACATTGTCCATACAAATTTCATCACGCTGATTCCATTATAATTTGTATATCAGTTTCCTTGTATCTACTTAGATTTTCGAGATATCAAGTCTAAATTAGCGGGTAACTCTCTCAAAGTTTCAACCTATATATATATATATAATATAGCCTATATATATATAGGTAACCCTATATATAATATACTTCTATTATATATATATTATCAATATATATAAGACAAAATATTCTTTATTTTCAAATATTATATATATATCAAAATATATATTGAATATATATATTAAATATTATAATATCTAACGCTATAGATATATTATAATCCTAGTCGAATACATTATATATTATAATAATTATAATGACCGAAATTTTCTTTATTCGATTTTATCTTATTGTGTGTAGCAGTTAAAAAAAAATTTTTGCCCCCTGTCAGTTAGAATAGCACATTCCTACTGTCTGGGTAATCGACTTGATTCTAACAGTAAACACTCTGAAAAATATATCCGGCGCAATGTGTTTCCGATGCTAAGTCCACCTTGGAGTATATATCTTAGATTTTTTAAAATCTTGAAATTTTCCAATGTCATGTCCAACATAATGAAAACAGTTAATCATTGAGCTTAGTGAATGATGTATATTATACTTTATCATATATATATATATATAATATACTATAGATATATATAATATATACATAAATAGTATATAATAAATAATTAGTTAAATATATAATAATACCATAGACCCCATATTTTTCTTTCATACAATCTATATAATACAAGATATGTAATATATATTGATGTAATGACAATTAAATAAATATATGTATGTTAATAAATACACTAATTTAAATTTAAGTATAGATGAATTTATTTAATCTATCTGTCTACCATCTCCCAGATAAGGTTTTTGAGCCTGTCAAGTTAAGACAGGTATTCCATCTCTCCTCCTTACTAGCGATCGAAACACTTTAATCTATCAGAACACTCCTTGAAGAAATTAATTTCTTCGTGCATTATATGGTTACCGATATGCTAGCCCTTGAGTTATATTAAACGTCTAAGTGTATGAAGTTTTCATTCACACATTTTCAAGTGGACTCTATAAGCATAACTGACTATCCTATTTTGCCCTCGAAACTCCCTCCCAGAGCTCTCTAAAGATCGTGCTTCTAAGGCATAAACCTTCGATGACTGGTCCTGGTAATATGTTAATATATTATATACGAAGAGAAAATAGGTTGAGAAACTAAACTCATATACATATATATATATATATAGTATAGTATTTGTATTTTAAATTAAATAATATATATTATAATAATTATAATAAAATATTATACTATAATAGGTATAATATATTATATATATAATATATTATATATAAATATTACTAGTATTATAATAATATGATATTATATAATATATGCATATATATATAGAAAAACTATTAAATATAGATATATTACTATTTCGATAAATTAGTAATAATATATAACTATATATATATATAGTATAAGATTGCTTATTAAAATACATAAAATATATAAAATATTTAATATATATACTATAATAATATTGTATATTTGTATATAGTAGTATATAATTATCAGTGATATAGTATATATATATATATATAATTATATAATATATATATAAATATATTATATAGTATTAATATATATAACATATATAGGTATATACAAAGTATAATCTATATTTATATTATAGTCTAATATATTATATTTAACTAGCTATCTATAAGAATATATTAATATATATATATATAACTATTATATAATATAATATATTATTATAATATAAGAATATATATATATATATAGTATATATATATATTATTTATATATATAAATATATATATATTATTATATACTTATAAATATATATAATATTATTATATAATTAATATATATATATATTTATAATATATATATATAGTAACATATTCATATATATAAATATATATATATAATTAATATTTATTTAGTTTATATACAATACTGTATATATATATATATAATATATAAACATTATATAATAGATATAATATATATTATATATATATATACTATATATATAGTATATATCATTTTGAATATATCGAATATAATTAAATTAATTGTTGTGTGTGTGTGTGTTGTGTGGTGTAGAAGGTTTAAAGACGAATACCCGACACCCTTTGAGAAGAAAATAGAAGGTGCCAAGATTAGGAGACTGCTAAAATTGGTAAAGTTTAGCTACAATTTACAATAAAGAAAAAACTATTTGTTTAAGTATAAACTTAAAAAGAATAATTATATTGATTCAATATGAGCAAATTTTTTCCCTCTACGACCACAAAAAAGTTAATCTCAGCGAGGAGTATTCGTTCAAAAATGAAAAGAAAATTCAGAAGTGAAAAATTTATGGAACAGAAAAACACAATCAATTTTTAATATATTGAATGAAAAAACGAGAATTTTTAAAATTTAAATTTAATTAATATTCCACAGAAAAGTAAAAATAGAAATTGCTTAATATTCCCTTTTGGAGGCCTTCGCACCTAGCTTATAAAATTGATTAAGCTTAGGCAATGTAATTTCAGTTTAAATTGTACCTAATGTTCGGTAAAGTATAGATAAGAGTGAATGTAGACCGCCTACTGGAATAGCTCCTTTTAATTAAAATAGAATCCACGATACCCCCGTATAACGTTTTGGCATCAGATGCCAATGGCCGCTTAATGCACTGCAGACCGGCCCTCTATCCGCGGGCTTATCCCGCGGCTGTCACCGGCAACTATCGGTGCCAATATATAAAAAGATCAAATTCCTTTTTTCGTACAATACAAATGAATAGCATACGATAATTAAAACAAGAAATAAAATTTAATGAGAAAAAAATAGTAGCCTCTGTTTCGATGATCAATGCATACACTCTCCATTTTTCTAATGATGGGATTTAAACACCTAATAAAAAAGTAAAAGAAAAAATTACAAGTCACTAAAATTTATTTATTTTAAGCCAATCTACCACCTTAAAAACTCATATTTATAATTGGACATATCTGAACCTAACCGAATAACTGAAATAACTATCTAATTAAAGATATCGAAATTTTTATGAAATATAAGGAAAATAAGTATCACCTATAACGAAACTTTGATTCGAGCACAGGCAAAACAAGATAAATAAAGCAAACCTGAGGCAACACTCAAATTTTTTTCAAAGAAGTGCGGGCTGTTGTAAGCTTTAACCATATAAGCCGTATATATATAATATTATCCTTTTGTATTTGGGTACCTTCTCCTAGATATAATATTATATATATATATAAGTAGATATTTTATAAATATATATACCTATTCTAATATTAATAATATATATAACTCTATAGGAAACTATTCGGTCATATATTTTATATATATATCATATATTATAGTATCAATGTGGGCACCTGTATATAGTATACATAGTATAGTTTATATTACTAGTATTATACCTATACATCCCCCAAGCTATACTATATATATACTGCTAGTTACTAGTATTATATATATATCTATCTATAACTCTATATATAATATATTATTATACTCTATAATTATAGGTATAATATATCAGTATTATAATATGAAATATAGTATGGTACGGAACAGGTGGAATTCAAACTGACCGCCGAACTGTGAGGTGGTTTCTTCGAATCTATCGGTAACCTCCTTGTCCTTCGCAAGTCGTATGTCGAGGATCATGTCAGATATTTGTAAATACCACGTAGGTTCATGGGTGTTTGTTAAGTGGTATTGCTCGTTTGTCATCCCAGATTCTTTCACAAGTACTTTCCTTGGTTGATTTTATGTCACCCGGGGAGCACCCCCAAAGGGTACCGGCCCAAAGGGGTGGAGCCCCTCTTTTTGTTGCAGATACGTTAGTTAGCTCTACTGTTTAAGTCTTATCGTATGTGTACATGTTACGTTAGTTCAGTTCCCGTTCTTTCCTGAACCTTTTTTTTTTAAACCCTTGTTGTTTTTTTTCATTGCGTCCACCTTTTTGTTTTATATTGCGTTTTGTTAATCTTCGTCATAATTTTCAATCGTCGTTTTCCTCGTCGGGATGAATCGCAAATTCCATCGTCTTCGCCATCGTCGCGTTTTTTTAAACAAGTTCCGCTGAAAGTCCCTATACGACAATTCACGTAGACAGAAGAACCAAGCACACAAACCCGAACCGCTAAAGTAAAGAACGAAGCCAATAGCCTAAAGGTCTGTGATCTTCAATGACATACGATTGTATTATTATTATCCATATTTTATACTAGTTAATACATACGTAGTTTCATAGGCAAGTAATTATTATTTTTTAACCGAGATAAGTCACACTACTTTTCGTTATTTTATTAATTACACTATACCAAATTATTTTAAGGACCATCCGGAATCTAATTACTATTTTTCAGAATTCATGCGATTCACATATAGTATTATTAAATTAATATATGATATATAGATAATTATTTAAATTATAAATATATAAGATAACATATATATATAATATTAAAATACTATATACAGTACTATATTATATATATATATTTATTATATACAGATATACATATATATATATATAAATACTATAAAATATATATTAAGTAACTAAATATATATATACATATATTAATTCAATATTATTTATAATACTAATTTATTAATTATAATTATATAAATTATATTTCTTGGTATATTTATATTATTGATACTATCATAAATATTTATATTATTTCTATTTATAATTTATAATACATTATATTCTCATTTTATATATACTAAGTGGATAATAAATATAATATATAGTAATACGACCGATAAAAGTATAGTGATATTACCTGAGGTAAGATCATAGCATCCTATGAAGGGAATATTATATAGAGAGAATAGTATGAATAGTAAGCAGTTATATATAATATCAAGAATGAGATTAAATAGTACATGTAAAGGTATATATAACTAAAGATTAAGGATAGCAGAAATAGTAAGTAGTAAAAGTTAAGATCCCTAATACTATTATGAATAGAAGAATGATAGAAGTTTGTTTTCAATTGTCTCTTCCCTTTTTATGCAAAAGGAATTAGATTTAAAGTTCTTTTAAATATTGTAAAAGGATAGTTAATTTCATCAAGGCGACTGCCATACGCATAGCAATGTACATCTAAACACGTAATACAGCTCCTGAAAGGAACTTTCTCTTCACCCAAAGGTGCAAAAAAGGGAGATTCCATAAACTAAGGGAATAACCGAGTTTTCAAATAACTCCATGCCCTCTTATAATCTTCCGGAAGATAGACTATTACAATAATAAACAAGAGCTGAAGTTATAATGACATAGCTTTTCAAATTCGATAGAAAACATAATTCAAGCCATGGTTTATTGAATAAAATAAAAATAGTTTTATTTAATATATCCAGCAGATAAAATAAGAGAGTTTTTTCTCGCGAGGGCTAATAAATAGGATAATTTGAAAACTTTAAGCAGAATAAAAATATAGTAGTTTAAGTTCAAAGGTTAGGAAACGAGTGATATTAAAATATAAATATTATAACCTACCAACACTTTACATAATAATTAACCTATATAGACTACCACTTAAGCAAAATATATAAATAATATATTAAAATAGTTGAAAAATAGTACTAAATAGGTAATAATGTTTTAATTTTATTAAGTATAATATGGAAGCGTATATATATTAAATCACCGTATAAATTAGGGAGGAGAGGCGAGAATAGGTGTATAGTAATATATTATAGAGTAATATGTAATATGAAGCGTAGTATTATATGATATACATGGACAATTAATATATAATAATGATAAAGATAATTATAATGGTATCATTATATTATATATAGAGTTAAATAATAAAAGAAGTGAGTATACTAAGTACTGTTGTAGCTAGATAGATAAGAGGGATATATAAAAAACGAATAGAGGTATATGAGTATATTTATATACTATAATATTAACCTAGGTTTAGTACCGACTAGAACCTTGTCGAACAGTGAAACTCTTGGCCGGATAGCATTTAGCTAGAAGGCCTAGGCACGCCGCCTATACAACCTGCACTCTTGAGTCCTGACGGCTCTCTAACGATAGACGCTAGACGTAACCTAGACGCTAGACCGACTAGACGCTGAACGCTAACCATAACCTAACCTAACGCTAACCTAAGACCTAACCTACCGTGCACCTAACACCATAGGCCTAACAGCCTACCTACCCGTGCAGCCTAGCCTCCAACAGTCCGGCCTTGAGCCATCCAGCGTAATGATGTAGCCTTTGGTAGGTTATCTGTGGCTTAACATGGAAGGTCATTGTGGGCCACCGAAAGACCTGTGAGAATGTTCTAATCAACTTATTCCATCCGTGCACTAACACTACACGACACACTACACACACACACCAGCGGCACACACACACGAGCTACAACATATAGCTGTTATCTCCCACACATACGAAGAAAAATTAGATGACTTAAGAAAACCACATCACGAGCCACAAGTGAAGCACACACCACAACAACATTTCACTATGAAACAACTTAAACACAGCATTCAACTATGACTAACTTAACACACATTTCACTATAGCGAGCTTACATGTTACCCTAGAGCATCTTAACATTTACCCTTATACAACAAGCGGTCACAACCACCACACAATACAACACCCACGGTTACAGCTTAGGAGCACACATGTCGACTAGATGACACGTACACTCACGAGCATAGAAACACTGTGACAGCTACATTTACAGCCTTATACACATGTAGAAGACACAAACACGGCGAAGCGCACTCCCTTTGGTCTTCCATGGGTCAATTTAGGCCCACCCTAATTTAAGGCACTTAAACATTTTTATTAAAAAACATATACTTTACAAGCCCTAAAGCAGTAAATCACGATAATCCATAGAGGTGGTTAACTAACACCTCATTAGGGCGAATTAGTTAATGTTCTATTCTGTGTTATTACTGTTTTACCGCTTGTAACCATGTTTACTGTCTTCTTAACCTTTATGTTACTAATTAACTGTTTTAAACTCACAATTATCTTATATTAACATACATATCCTTATAATGCAGTACAACTAGTTATAAATTCCTAATTTAGTAGGTGTTACTAACAGCTTAGGGGCGGATTTACGTTTTGCTCTGGTGGATCTTTACTGTTACCTGCTTTAACTCAAGTTTTACTGGCTTTCACTCGATGTTTACTGCGTATCACTCATATTGTTTACTTGCTGTTGAGCACTCACATATTCTAACATTACAATACCTTAAAGCATAAGATTCCTTTAGTTAAATCAATAGAGGTGTGACTAACACCCATGAGGGATGGATTAAGTAAATGACCTCGGCTATCTTCATTTACTGTGCTATTACTGGCTGTTATAACCATGTTATTACTGTCTTAACATTCCGCTTTATTCTGCACTAACTCAGGTTTACTGTGCTCTTTAACTCATTATTTACTCGCTTACTCGCAATATTATTAATCATTGTACCATACACTTAAAGAGCGTAAAATCAGTTCAAATTACAATCAGAAGGAGTTGCGGACCTTTATAAGCAGCAAAGGAGGTATTTAAGTATTTTCTCGCTTCTTTGTTTCCTTGTTTTCTTTCCCTGAACTTTAACTCATATGTTTACTGCTTTAACCTCATGTTTGAGCTGCTCCTTATACTATATATCTGTTTTTAATCTGCTCTTAACTCTCCTATAGCTTACGTGCTTTAACTCATGTTTGACTGCTTGAACTCATGTCAGGTTTTTACGCTATTATACTCAGATATTTTATTAACATGAACCAATATCTTAAATGACATCTAAAAGTCAGTAATCAATAGGATGATTGCTGCATCTCGTTTTAAGCAACAAGGGAATAGTATCTTTTGTTTTACTGTTTTACACTGCTTTACTCATATATGTTTTACTGCTTCAACTCATGCTTTACTGCTTTAAAACTCATATGTTTTACTGCTTATAACTCAAAATGTTTTACTGGCTAAACTCATATGTTAACTGCTTTAACTCATATGATTTATTAACATTATGTTTCCTTTATATTTTTTATTTTGATTTTATAATTACTTTATTTATTATTATTATTATTTTTATTATTTTATTATTATTTTTATTACGTTTTATTATTTTATTTTTATTATTATATTCTTAGTGTTATTATACTTCATTGCCTATTGGTTATTAATTATGGTGTACGAACAACAATACAATACACACACGCACACCATCACAGCACACACACACAAAAACAGCACAATCACAGTACACACACACACACCATCACACACACACACACACACAACACACTTACACACACAACCTACACCTATCAAACACACCATAGACATACACCTAACTACCTACACATCACCATCCACACACACACACACAATACACACAATTGCCCATAGACCCAACCTCGCACACAACATAATCAAAATATATAAGTTCTTTGTATGAACATAACGTATAATCTACATTAAAACATTTTAATGTTATTAATTATAATACCGTACATTTTATTACTAATTCAATTATACTAAAATTATTTCAAAGTTTTTCTTAAAACTCTTATAATAAAATCAAATCATTATCTTTGAACAAAGAGTTTATTATTAATACTTTTAAATACTTTTTATTTATAATGTAAAGTCTGTGTAGATAATCTTTTATTTACTTACAATTAGTACGAAATTTTATAAAACATATACTTTTACAGACCTTAAGACAGTAAAACAGTAAATCAATAGCGTGATTGCATTAGCAAAAAAGGGATTAGAGGGGATTAGTTTTTACTGTTTACTGCTTGCATCACCTCTTTATTAACATATGCTTTCTTTATATTTTTTATTATATTATTATTTATTTATTTATATTTTTAATTAATATTTTTATTAATTATTATTTTTTTATTATTATTTTTATTATTATTATATTAATATATATATATAGTATTTAGCTAGATATAGTATATATATATATATATATTAGTATATATATAATATATATATATAATAAATATAATATATATATATATTTAATATTATATATACATTTAATATATATACTAATATATATAATATATAATATAATATATATAATGTTTACACGTTTTAAATCGGATGTGTTTTTATTTTTAATATAGATATTAATATTAATCTGCTAGTTGTTCTGTATAAAATTATCCAATGACGTGTCTGAGGGAGATTTTCAATATTTGCGTTCTAATATCATTTAACACAGTCCTACCTCATAGAGACTCTGTTAGCTGATAGGATCATTACTGGTTGTAAAATCTGAGAAACTTTAACTATCAGGAATGTAGATCCAAGGAGGCATGAAGACGGGAGAGTTAATATAAAAGTGATCTACACTCTCCATGATAACAACTACAACTGATTAATGTTTCTTGATTTTCGCTAAAGCTTTTTATATATAATTAAACTGTTAGGATAACCTACCCATTTCACCAGATACTGTTATTTTACCCTTACCTTTCGAATCTAATATTTTTTTTTTCCTATTTTATACATATTACTCTCAGGATCGAATCGTATTTTCTGTATTTTTTGTTTATAAAATCCTCTTTTTATGGATTCTCCATCTAAATCTTTGAGATAATATAATTTCAACATTTCATTAGGAAATTCCTTTACACTATCTACCTTGAAAACTTCTCTAGACCATCCCGCTTCATATCCTTTTCTAAACCTGTCATCAAATCTAGACCATCTGACATAGTCAATCACGTTTATTCCGGATTTATATTTTAATTTTACGCCTCTTTGGGTTTTGCTGAATCACCGACTGTGTCTTTCAAGCAATTTCTAAAGGAGTTGGTCTTTATAGTTCTAATGAAAAGATCTTTGTAAGAATAAGCCCTAGGCATCGAGTACTGTCAATATACTAAAAGTTTCATGCTTAGTAAATGTATGCTATGCAATCGTTCTTTAATCGTAAACGCGAACTCTTTTCTACAATAGCAGCGTTTATTTATGGACAAATATGTTAAAATAATCTATATATCGTATTCAGCAATAATTTCCTGAAACTCTCTACCTAGATTCGCTACCCTATCCGTGCAAATCAGTTTTGGATATCTATCACCATCCCTTATAATTTCTATAATTTCTCTCACAGCAGCCGCCACTGTATCTGATTTTTAATCGTTAAAGCTTTTAACCATAAGTATCTGAGTATTACGTCAATATAATAAGTATACTATTGAACACCTCATCATTATCCACATAGAACTGTATTTAAGTCATTCAGATTAAATCTAACTGCCAAAACATTATCAAGGTGATGGGCTATGTGTTGGGGAGAGTAAAGGAATTTCTCGGACAGGACAGGTTTATGTAAATAGTAAAAGCTTCTTCCAACCCTCTAAATTACTATTTCACTCTTCTTCTCAATGTTTGAAACTTTGCAGCGAACCTAGTAAACCCCTCCAAAACTATTTGGTCTCTCTCCAAGTTGAATGAATATACTTATCAAACCTCGCCTATCGCCCCTTCCATGTTGAATACTGACACAAGTAATAAGCATATATATATATATATAGTATATAAGTATATATACTGAGGTGTAGGTATTACGAATAGAGCTATTACTAGGCAGTACAAGTTATAGTAGTTATATAATATAGAGGCTATACTATATCTATTTCGAAATGCAAGTTCATCGCGTGGTAATTATTGTTACTAGTATACTACTACACCATAATATACTCTAATATATATTAAATATATATATATATACTAAATATATATAATATACTAATCTTTATCTAATATAGAAACCATATAATATACATATATATAATATATTAAAACTCTTTTATTTATATATTTTAGAAACTCTATTTTTCTATATATTTACTTATTCTGGTTGAGATACTCATTTTATATTTAGTAATATTTAAATATTTCTATTTACTCTTTTTTATCTTATGAACATTTAGATCGGATCTAGTTATTAATATTATCTTAGTTGAGTAGCAGAGGTTTACTTATTCTGAGTTGTTTAGCTCTGTGTTACGTTCTTACTCATGAGATTGGGCCGGAATTGGTTTCATGTAGACACAATTAGATAAGGTTCAATAAGACACTAAGCATGGATGATATCCTGATGAATCTTATTTCTATATAAAATACTTTTAGGAGATAGTGATTTTTTTTAGGTTACATTCGAGGACGTGAATATTTCATAAATTTACAGTTATAATTGTATATTTACATCTTCTCATCACATAATAAACGTAGAATTGACTATTTTATATTTAAAATATCTTTGTTTTGAGGTTAGCTATACGTTGCATACAAGATCTCTAGTTACGTTTTTATTTTTATTACTATACTTAGTGTTATGGCAAGATTGTTTTTTTAAATTTTGGTAATATTATTTTATTATAACTATCAAACGTGGCATAAGGCGATGTAGAGGGGTGCTAGGGGCTGCCTTACTGATTTACTGATTTTATTGCTTTTAAGAAAGGTACGGAAAATATATGTTTTTAATAAAATTCATAAAATTTTAGTAAAAGTTATTTTAAAACTTGATAGTTATAATTGAATGAGTAACAAAAATAATTAACAGTTAATAATAAATCTTTGTTCAAAGATAATGATAAATTATTATAGAACTTTTAAGAAACTTTGAAATAAATTTAGTTATATTGAATGAGTAATAAAATGTACGTGTTTTAATTAAAACATAAAATGTTTTAAATAAATTATACGTTATATGTTGTAAGTGAGTGTGCGTGGTTGTATGTGTGTGGTGTGTGTGTGTGTGTGTGTGTGTTGTGTAAATCTGTTGCAAGTGTAAGTAAATCTGTGTAAATAAATCTGTGTGGTGAGTGTAAGGAAATCTGTGTGAGTGTAAGTAAATCTGTGTGAGGTTAAGTAAATTGTAAAAGTAAAGTGTAAAAGTGAAATGTAAGTGCCTAATGGACAAAGAGAGTGTTCATGTGAATGTGTGTAAAGTAATCATAGTGATTGTTGTGACCTCATGTGTATAAGGTAAATGTAAGTGTCTATGGTAAAATGTAAGTGTCAGTTTGGTCCCAAAAAATAATTTTGGAAAAAAAGGTTTGACTTTTTTTGTGTTTTAATTATTTTTATCTTTTCTTTTTTTTCAGTTTTTATTCATTGTTTCCTCCCCTTTCTCTTCCAGTCAGTTAGAGGTCGTGGAGGTTGTGTCGCGTGTGTTGTGTTTATTTATGTGCTGCGTAGCGGAGTTGATTAATGTTGATAATCGTTCGGAGTGGGTGCCTTTCTGGGGGCGTATGATGTGTTAGTTCGTCGTTGGTAGGTGGGCAGTGTGTGTCCATGCTGGGGTCTTATATATTTATGACAAACGCAGAGTATTAGTCCAGACATGTATGAATCTGAATAATCTGATCCACTACTTAAATACATTTATTTTATAGAGAGAGGAGAGAGATCACAGTATACAGAGGGATGTAATAGTATTAGAGACAATAAAAAATTTAAATAAAAAAAATTTAAAAAATAAATAATACTAAGCACCAATAAAAGAGTGAGTGCTGAAATGAGGCTATCCACTGTAGAAAATATATTACATATATTCTGTATCTATATAACAAAAACTTTATCTGTATTAACAGGCACAGTTTAACAGAAACTCTCCAAAACATGTTTTAAAGCAAAAGTTATAAAGAGGTCGAGGGTGAAATGGGGCGAAGGTTACAGCTACCATAACTTGATGCATGTGAAAGTTAACCAGCAGTAACCACGAGAGACGGTTATACCTAAGCATAATTATAAGCAGGGTTAATAACAAAAAGCACTTACTATCCCCCCACTCCTTGGTGTTAGTCACACTTTTGAATGAATCCTTAACCTGTATTGCTTACTTGCTGATTACGTTGGTATCAGATGCTTAATTTTTTGAATGAATATGCCTTCCTTAGTTAATACCATGGCTTGAGTAATAACATAATGAGTTAAAGCAGTAAAACATGAGAACATGCATAAAACATGAAGTATTAAGCAGTAAACAGTAAAAACAACATAGCTATTATTCTAAGTACCCCGCTCTTTTAGTGTTTAGGTTTAACACATCTACATGATACTGCTATTTTTATCGCTTTTAAGGTTATCGCTAGAGTTCTTTAATTAGCATTAGTGAGTTTAAAACAGTAAAACATATAAAGTTAAAACAGTAAAACATGAAGTAAAGCAGAAAACAGTTAAAACATAAAGCATACTAATCCCCTAGGTGTTAGTTAACACCTCTATTGAATTTACTGATTTACTGCTTTAAGGTCTGTAAAGTAATATGTTTTTATAAAATGTTTAAGTGCCTAAAATAGGATGGGCCAAAATTGCCCATGGAAGACCAAAGTTGGGCGGGTGTTTATACATGTGTATAAGTGTAAATGTTAAGTGTCTATGGGTATGTGTATAAGTGTCATAGTGATGTGTGTATAAGTGTAAGTGGGGTGTGTGTATTGGTGTGTGTGTGTTGCCCGCTTGTGTATAAGTGTAATGTAAGTGTCATGTGGCTAAATGTAAGTGTCATAGTGAATGTGTGTATATATGTCATAGTAATTGTGTGTATAAGTGTCATAGTGAATGTTGGTGTGTGTGTGTGTGTGTGTGATAAGTATAAAGTGTGTAAGGTATATGTGTGTGTTGGTGTGTGTTGGTGTGTGTGTTGTGTGTGGTTGTGTGTTGTGCACGGATGGAAATAAGTTAGGAAAGATCCATACAGGTCAGGTTCCAACATGACCTCATGTTAGCACAAATACCTGACCAAAGGCTAGGCATCAGTTACCTGGTGGCTCAAGCGCGGGGTGGAGGGCTAGGTGGCAGGAGTAGGAATAGGTGTGCAGGTTAGGTGTACCTAGTTAGTAGGTAGGTTAGGTTAGGTTAGCTTAGGTAGTTATGTAGGTTAGGTTTAGTGTAAGGGTCAGGTTAAGGTGCAGGTTAGGCTAGGTGGTAGGCCTGGGGTATAGGGTTATCCGGCAAAGGGCAATGTCGAAATATCATGGTCACAAACAAGGTTAATAAATATATATATTATAATATATATTATATAATATAATATATATATAATAATATATATATATATATATATATAAGATATAAATAAATAATATAATATAAATATATAATGTCAATAAATATATATATATAATATATTTAAATATATATATATATATATATCTATATATAATATATAAATATATAATATATATATTAATATATATATTATATATATATATAATATATATATAATATAAATTATATAATATATAATATAATATATAAAATATATATATATATATTATAATATAAACTATATATACTAATATAATATATATATATATATATATAAATATATATATAATATATTATATATATATATAATACAGTAAGTGTAAATAAATAAATTGACTAGTAATAAATAAATTATATTAAAGTTAGCCCCTCGGAGAAAAATGATTTATATATCTGGATAATATAAATAAATATTTTATTTTATTTAATTAAATATATGTTAAATATGTATTAATAAAATTTGAAAGCTATGTATTATGAACTTTCAGGCTTGTTATTATGAATAGTTATTTGGGAAGATTAATAAGGGCATGGAGATTTTGAAAAACTCGAAATTCCTTATTTAATTTAGAATCCCTTTTGCACCTTATGGGTGAAGAGGAAGTTCCTATTCAGGAGCTGTAAAGAATATAGTTACATTGTATGCCTGGCCAGCTTGATGAAACAATATTCCTTTACAATATTTTAAAAAACCCACATAAATTCCCTTTGCATAAAAAGCGATTATGATAAGGTATATCATAATCATATATATACACCAATAATATAATATATATATATATAATAATAATATATATATTATATATTATAAATATAAAAAAAAATATAAATATATATATAATATATATATATAAATATAAGATATGATAAGATGAATTTGAATAATATAGTATGGTTTCTCAGAGGTCCTATAAAATATTCTGGTTATTTAAATAAAAAACGAAGTGTTTCAGTAAAATATAATACTTGCCTTGAACTCTCGTTGTTTTGAAGTACAATAATAATAATACAACGTAAATGAAAAGAACACCATTAGCATTTGGCCCTTCTACTTAGCGGTCCTTTGTGTCGTGGTTCTTTGCTACGAAATGCGACGGACCTCCGCGGAACTTGTTAAAAACGCGAACGATGGAAGACGATAATTTTGGAATTCCCCGACGAAAACGACGATTTGAAAAATTATGACGAAAGATTAACAAAAACGCTAATAACAAAATGCGGAGCAATAAAAAACAACAAGGTTAAAAAAAAAAAGGTTCAGGAAAAGACGTGAACTGCTATAACAAACACACATACATAACTAAAATTAATAACTAACGTATCTGAAAAGAAAAACTCCAACCCTTTGGGGATACCCTTTGGGGTGAATCCCATACATAAAATCAACCCAGGAAAGTACGTGAGAATCGGATGACAAAAACGATCCCTAAAAAAAAACACCCAATGAAAACCTCGGAGTATTAAAAAATATCATGACGTACTGACTACGACTTCGAGGTACCGATGATTCGAAGAACCACCTCACAAGTCGGCGGTCGTTCTGTATCACCTTACTACTATATATATATATATATATATTATAATAAAATATATATAATATATATATATTAATTAATATATAATATATATATATATATTAATAAATATAATACTTTATATAAATAATATATATAATATAAAATATATATACTATATAGTATTAATATATTGAAGGAGGGAAGTAGTTGTCTTGAGAACCATCTTAAACTCCCATAGGCATTTGGATGTACAGTATATCCCATGACACTCCAATCCAATATTTGCCCTTTACGCTCATATTAACATTCTTCTTACACGGAAGTAGACTTTCCGAATCTCAAACAGACCATAAAACACTAATATAACTATTACAGACAAAGCCTTTTACATATATCCCGTATTCGGATAGAATTTCTACAGCGCATGTTCTGGGTGTCGTAGAAGGCGACTAAATGGACAGTAATAGTTGGATTTGCAACTAACCATCGCTTCTCTCTTACTAGGAATATTTATGCAGACCTTAGACATGGTCGTGACCTTCTAAAGCGACCTTGTATCTTCTGCGAAATTGTATGAATGGTCTGGGTATATAGAATGTTAGGGGAATAAATGGCGACGGGAAGAGGAAAGAGGCGATGGATGTATTTAGAAAGGGTAAATTGATTTGCTTGCTGTGACTGAAACAAAGATGAGAGGAAACGGTGAATATGAGTGGTGTGGGGTAAAATGTGTCTGTGCTGGAGTGGAGAGGAATGAGAAGGGGAACGGAGAGGTTGCAATACTTATGAGTGACCTGTGGCGTAGAGCTATAGTGGATTTCTTTGTGTGAGCACTGAAATTCTAATGGTTATATTTAAGTTTGAAAAGGTCAAGATATGTGTTGTTGCAACATATGGTTATCTGTGGGTGATATTGAGAAGACTGTGACTTTCTAGGATAATCTGAATGATATTTTGGAAGTGGTGATTACAAACTTTAGATCGATGAGTTGGGTACTTTAATGGTTGGATAGGTGATCGAAAAATGGATGGCATAACAAGTGTCTTTTTGGATGCGCCAGAAACTTAGAATGATAGGAAGATGATTGCTTTCTGTGAAGAGAGAGGTATGGGTAAGTAATAATTCTTCAATCGCAAGAGTATTCATAGTATATGGGAGTTGGGGTAGGTAGAGATGGTATTGAAGTGAAAAGTATGATTGATCTTGTGTTTGCAAAGAAGGAAATGTTGAATGTGGGAATACCAGATCATCATGTTATTTTATGAATGATTAAGTTAGTGAGGCCATGGATGGAGAGGAAAGAGTTAAGGAAGGGTGTTGAGAGAATTAAGAGTGAGAAGTTAAGTGAACAAGGTTGCAAGGAAAAGTATGTGAGGAAACTTGGAAATAATTCAGCTGAATGTGTGGAAAGTGAAATTGAACAAATCTAGAAGGAAATGAAGTAAGCCGTTGTTAGTAGTGAAAGAGAAGTATGTGGGTGTTCTAAATTGGAAGTAAGAATTTCAATAGTGATGCAGAAGTTTTCACTCCATTTAAATTTGGTATCCAGTAAATTGGATTGCTTTATATAAATGAATAACCAATGGATCAGTTAGTTAGCCTTATTAAAAAAAGCCCTTTATTAGTAACATTAGTTGCTAACATTCTACTTAAAAACATATTTATATATATTTTTATATAAATATTCTCCTTTGTCAAATTTCGGTCACTTAAATTGTCCGAAATCTTAAAAAAGTACCGTACAAACTTTATGAGTTTTTGGCCTTTTCCGCATGGTGCAAAATTAACTTTTTACTACTATACCTAGTATATTCATCCAATTCTTCTGAAATCTAGAAAGCACATTCGTTTTTACATAAATAATCCTTATGAAGGTCCGCTGTGTGAAGTCATACTGAAAAGTGAGCAATTTTTAACAAGCATCTGAGTTTAAATAGTTAGGATATACGTTAGAAGAAAAGGGAACGGATGATACAGAAAATAGTAGAAAATGTGAATGGTAGGAAAGTGGCTGGTGCAATTAAATCCCTGGTGGACACTAAGGAACGAAGTCTTTAATACGCAAGGGTTTTGCATGAGGGTATGTTGTTAACTGAGTTAATTACAATTGTCTAGTATTGAAACTATTGTATGTAATAAGAGATATAGATCCGAGGTACAATGTGTTCAAATGGACAATCTTAGGCGAGTGTTAGGTGTGAAAATAACTGATAAAATGAGGAATGAACACATTAGGAAGTTATGTAGTGTGTGGAAAGGCGAAAATAAAAGAATAAAAGGGAGATCATCAAGATGGTTTGGTCATATGGAAAGGATGGAAGATAGAGTGTCAGGTGTGAAAATAACTGATAAAATGAGGAATGAACACATTAGGAAGTTATGTAGTGTGTGGAAAGGCGAAAATAAAAGAATAAAAGGGAGATCATCAAGATGGTTTGGTCATATGGAAAGGATGGAAGATAGAGTGTCAGGTGTGAAAATAACTGATAAAATGAGGAATGAACACATTAGGAAGTTATGTAGTGTGTGGAAAGGCGAAAATAAGAGAATAAAAGGGAGATCATCAAGATGGTTTGGTTATATGGAAAGGATGGAAGATAGAGGGTTGGTTAAGCGGATGTATAGTCGTGGAATGAACTCAAATGAGAGAATACCCGCAGTCTTGTGAAAACCTTATGTCTAATATTTTTACTGCGACGATGTCGCTTTAAGGTAGGCAATGGATGTAGGTGGTGGCCTTCTCTTTCGAATACGTCCCAGCTCCTTCTACTTAACTACGCTATTCATGCATGTTATCACCCTACCCCAACAATATGGAAACAAAGAGATAGAATAAAGCAAGAAAGAGAAATATAGATATATATGAATATATAAATATATAATAATATAATTATATAATATATAATAAAAAAAATATATATACTATATATTAATATAATATATATATATATATATATATAAATATATATATATATGAAATATATGATATATATATGAATTAATATATATAATAATAATAACTATATATATATATATATAATATATATAAATATATATATATATATATAATAAATATAAATATAAATATATATAATATATAATATATATATAATATATATAAATATAATATATAATATATATATATAATAATAATATAAATATATTATAATAATATACATATATATATAATAACTATATATAATCAGGGGGCGTATACATAGGGTAGGCAGGGTAGGTAAACTCCTACCCAATATTTTTGAGTACTATTTCATTAAAACTAATCAGCGGGATACTAAAAAATATTTAGCACACATTTTATTTAAATGAAAAAAATAACTCGACTTTTAATCAATTTAAAAGAAAAACAACTATTATAGTAATAACAATTATAAATAATTAATCATTAGATATATTGTTTCCCTACTCTGTTCTTAAGAATAAATTTCAAGATTATTAGAGTACGTACATATTTATATTTCAAATATAAAAATATATATAGGAAAAAGCCAAGCGTCATACCTTGCTGTACGAGTGAAAAAAATACGAAAATTTTCGCGGGTACGAAACTTTTCTTTTATTTTTCGAACTCGTATAATTTGGAAAAAAAAAATTTGGAAATTCTCCTTTTCCCTCTTTCTCTTCTCTCGTCTCCTCCTCTCTCTCGCTCTCTCTCTCTTCTCTCTCTCTAATATATATATAATATATATATATATAATTAAAATATATATATATATATATATAATATATATATATATATATAATAATATATATATATATATATAAATATATTAATATATATATATAATATATATATATATATATATATATATAATTAAATATATAATAATATATATGTATTATAATGTCCAAAAACATGGCAAAACAACAGTTTTTACTTTGAAAATCTTTGCATTTTGTAAAGTGTTGATATTACTAAGTGAGATTTACCTTTAATAATAAAAAGTGTCATAATGGAAGTAAGTGTAGATTTATAATTGAAAAATGGCTTTAAAAGCTTATCTAAAGAACAACTTAATTTTAAAAAATCTGGAAGGCCTACATTTCTTAATTCCAAATACAAGTCATTTCGGCAAAAAACCTCAGGTAGCGCTCGTCGTTAACCCTTCCTTGAAACTTAAAGGACAAACAATTTAGCCTTCAGTGTATTCCCGCCCACATGTTACCCAAAATTGTGCTGGATATCTGGCATTCCTCTCAACTCTATCCCAATAAGTGTTAATTGCGGACATGAGATATTCTTTTCTTAAAAAACGTTTCGTTGCTGCAAAAAAAAAAAAAAAAAAAAAAAAAAAATCTTCCTTGTTTCGACGTAATATTTCCCTGAAAATTTGCAACCTTTTGTCATAGTCAGCGGGTAAAAGTGCTTGCGCACAGTGTACTTGGTTTGAATACGATTGAGCCTTTTAAAATACATACACTGAACTCAGAAAGTTCAGAACATCTGACATAAAATATTTTGATGGAACTTCTGCGGCCACGTTAATTATTTCATCTTAATTTCTCAGAGGATTGCCAGTGATTTCGCCGTTCCTGTATCACCGAGGTACATTGGGAAATTCTCTGTAGTAAGGATAGCGTTTAGGATCATGGTATCGTGCCCGATATTTTCCTGCAGCAGCCCAACCATTTCTGTCGCAAAAGTTTTATACGGACTGCATTTCTACAATTCACGAAGATAATACGACATTATCTACTTCCAGGTCGAATACGGTCCAAATGACAAACCGTGTTGAATTCACAATGACAACCGTAGATAGTCAAAATCGCAATACACGACCACATAGTTCAGAATGAGAAGCCTAGTAATGGGTCGAAAGTAAAATGATACACGGATAGAGAGTTGTTAAGGTATATGCCGTTTACTCTAAAGTTTTCTTTACTTATACCTCATTAGCTAACTTAATTCTCGAATGTTGCATTATGCATGTTTTCAGAAATCTGACTTACTTGTCATAAAAGTTAATAAAAAAGAAAACTTTAAGTTATATAATTTTTAAATCTGGGTTAAATGGGTAAATGTTTTTGCCAGGTAGTCAAATTTGCATTTTAAAATATTTGGGAATTAATATCATTTATATTTCACCAGACAATTTTTGACAAACACAAAACTTTCACCGAATTTTGTTTTTTACTCGAGTTCTTGAAAATGTTTTAGTTACAGATACACCCTTCAGGTTCATATTTAAAAAGAAAAAATTCAGATCTCTCATTCCCTTTTATTATTTATAATTATTAAGTGGACGTACTAACGATTTCAGAGGAAAAGACTAAAATTGAAATAACTTTTTAACCATCAACAAATGAATAAATATATATAGAGTAATTGCAATTGTAAATGAAATCCCCCATATCCCCACCAAGTTTGATCGTTCATTCCTAGGACTCCCTTTATATATATATATATATATATAGTATATATATATATATATATATATATGATATATATACATGATTATAATCCCTAATTAAATAATATATAATATTTATAATATAATATAATATAATATATAAATACTATATATATATATATATATATATAATAGTAAATATAAATATAATATATAATATAATTATATTGTGCCATTGAAGTCCTAATTCAATAAGAAACTTTCATAGATTTCTGAAAAGTTACTTTTTTAATGAAGCTTATAATTTCTTTCTAAAAGAAAAAATATTAACATTGAGCCTTTGTATAACGTAATATTACGTATTTGTAATATGTATTACGTATCTACGGTAATATGAGATGGGGTGAAGGTCCAATACTGTCCTATCTAAGATTTAAAGGTAAAATATAATAATGGATAAATTGAGTTGTGGAGCTGGAAGGGGTTCATAGCTGGTTTGGTAAACCGTTAATTAAAACTGTTTTCAAGAAGGGAATCGTTAGTTAACACTTTTGCTGCATGTTTAAACAGGGAAGTGAACCAGCAGCTAATTCTTGTGACAAAACAGAGAACAGGTTGTTAAAATTATAACATCTCACCACAGAATGAAAGGACTTCCAAAACCTAGCAAAAATGTTCCCTAGCACTACTTCAGTGTATGATCGTAACCTTGCTTCTAAGAATAACAGTAGTACTACTTCTATGTATGACCATATCCTTACTTCTATTCATGACCGTGGCCCTACTTCTATGGATGACCGTGGCCCTGCTTCTATGGATGACCATAGCCCCACTTTTACAGATGTTCGTAGCCCTACAAATAGGGATAATGGGATAATGGTAGCCAACTTCTAGGGATAATTGTAACCCTACTTCTAGGGATGACCCAGTAAAGGTAACGATAGACATAAATAAACATGTGTATTCTGATACGAAGAACCGAAAAACTTTCAATGCTTTTATTAAAAGTGACATACCGATATAACGATATTTCTCTTGCGGAATCGGACCGTTTTATATGAATAATAACAATCAAATCAGGGCTGGGGAGTGAGAGTCGAAGCACGGAGCCACGAAGCCACGGAGCCACGGAGCCACGGAGCCACGGAGCCACGGAGCCACGGAGCCACGGAGCCACGGAGCCACGGAGCCACGGAGCCACGGAGCCACGGAGACACGGAGTCACGGAGTCGAAGCCTGAGCCAAAGGAAAAAATTGCTTAAAGCAGGATTAAAAGAAAATTTTTTATAAATTATTAAGATCGAGAGTTAGCCGGAGCCGGAGCCGGAGCCGGAGCCGGAGCCGGAGCCGGAGCCGGAGTTGAGCTGAGCTTAAGCCGGGTATTTTAAAATTTTGGAACCGTAGTCTGAGAACTTATTTTAAATAATTGTGGACATTTTATTTCTTGGGTTTTTTACTCAAATTGTATCTAGTTGTAAAGCCAAATGCACACTTTACATTATATAATATTTTTTTTTTATCTTTACCAAACCAATGATGATTATGTTATGTTTTGTTCGAGGTTAACTATTACCTTTTTAATTTTCTTTACTGTTTACGCTTGCACACTGTATATATAATATAGGTATATTATAATATTATTATTTAATATATAAGTAATATATATTATTAAATATAATATTAATACTTAGATATTAATATTATATATAATTCTCTAAAATTGTTATACTATATAATGATATATAATATATTTATATAAATTTATATATATATTCTATATTTAAATAATCTTTAATTCATTTCTTTTATAATATATCATTTTATATATAATATAATTAAATATATATCAATATATGAATATATAATATATATATATTATATAATATATAAATATTTATATTTATATATATATATATAATATATATATATTATTATATATATTATATTATATATATATAGTATATATTATATACTTATATATAAATATATAGGTATAGGTGAAAGTTTATTAAAAGTTGAATGTTTTGAATTTAGCCGGGGACGTCAGATGATCTGGTAAATATGATACTTATTTAACAGTATCACAACACCATTACTTTTATCTGGTTTACAAATTACTACTAATTCTTAAAAATTAATCTACTCAGCTCCTTAATATATATAATATATATAATTAGTCTATATATTTAATATATATAAATATATATAAATATATATTATATAATAATATAAATATATTATATAATATATATAATATATTATATAAATTAATATAATTACTATATTATAAATATATATAATATATAATATATATATTATATATAATATATTATATATTTATATATATATATTAATAATATTAATATATATATATAATTAAATTATATAATATATAATTAGTAATTATATAATATAATATATTATTATATATATAATATATATTAATATTATATATAATTATAATATAGTAGTAAATATATATTTATAATAGATAATATATATATCTTTAATATATATTAATATATTATATTATAATAATATTAATTTAATATATATATAATATATATATATATATTAATATGAATTATATATAGATTATATATATATATTATATATTATAATTTATTATAATTGGCAGATACAAATCATATGCTATTTATATAGGCATCTAAGAAACATAGAAAGTTTTACTCAATGCAACATGCAAGCCCATAGATTAATATTCTGCTATTCGTATGGGAAAATTTTTACATTTTCCCACATAAATCCTTGAGGCAAAATATTATATCATGACTCTTCTAAAAAAAAATGGGGAACTCAAAGATAAACTATCGTGGGCTCAAAATAAAGCCTGCACTGATATGTATTTCTTTTTTGGTATACATTGGAAACTAGCGACAAACTCGGAGTTAATGGGCTTCGTGATTAAAAATATCATTTTTGAATTTTGGGACGAGGTAATTTTGATTAAATCTACTAAACTACCCAATATATTTTTAATCACTAAGTATATTGTAACTTAGGTGGCAAATTATGAAATTATTTTATAAGAATCTCAAATACTGCGTGAAGGTTGAAACACATAGAAATGTTAAAAATCTTGGGTCATTGATACTAATTGAAAAAAATTAATAAGAAACAAATTCCTCTTTCGTTGACTTTGTTAATCACTCTATTATTAACACAATTCCCTTTATTCCTTCTATCCAAGTGTGTTGCGTGAAGAGGATCTATTGGTACCACGAATATCGATTGCTCTTTTGGCTTTGTCAAACTGTCAAACTTCACCAATAAAATATCTAAACACATTTGGATTACAACTGTGATTTATTAAAGAGATTGTTGGGTAGTACGCTTACATTACAACATGAAGATTCCGCCATTCCAAAATCTAAAAGGGTTGATCAACTCAAGAATTAGATGAAAGGAAATGTTCACTGAAAGATTATTGTATGTATGCACTCTGAGGGCCCGATAGATATTGAGAGTTGGAAATGATTTTGTTAAGCACTGAGTATATATGCTAAATTGGCGAGATCAAATAAAGGCCACTGGGGAAATGTTTAGTATGATTCAAGATTTAAAGAGAAAAACGTGCAGAATATTAGATCAATATTATAATATCAATTTCAATATCAATAACAAGGGGGGAAGAACTTAGTCTAAAAATTATAGAACAGAAGATTATAAGTTGTCATATGTAATATTATACCTATTTATAGTTTAAGAGGTAAGAATGAGTGGTTAATCTCTATAGATACTACAAATGATTAGAGGTGCTAATGTTTAAAGACCGATATAGAATATAAGAAAGGCTTAAGTACGCTACTGTTGTTTGCATAATGTGGCAAAGTCTATAGCTAGTGACTATGAATACAGATCTAGCAATAACCAGAGAGAAATGAGAATTAAAGAGTAATAGTATAGAACTATAGGAGAAAAGAGTTTTGAATCTTCTATCAAATATAAGTGAGACTAACAGTAGAATGGGGATTTCAACATTAGTGTGTAGACACTTTAAAAATGTCTAATCACTTAAAATGTCTAAATGACAACGTATAACAAGAGAGGGTAATACTTAAATTATATTACACCTGCTATCCCCTATGTACTATACTCCATGGGACAAGCAAAATCAAAAGAACACAGTCATTCAATCGTGAACTTGACTCAAACAAATCTGGAGCCTATTCCACGGACATTCACTTAGCCGTTTTTGTTTTGAACAATATTCCTTACGAAATTCTTACGAAAAATACTGTAGACGCTCTCTATAGAGAATAACGTTCTGCTTTTGTCAATAACTCGTTAGATAGGAAAAAAGTTTGAGAACATATTTCTCACCAAACAGAAGAATTTGACAATTACGTAAAGATTCTCGCGTTAGTTTGGTCACGTAGAAAAAAAATGTTTAATTAACCTATCCTTTTCTGTATTCAACCGTTAAGAAGAGCACGACTAAAATCAAAATAATTTCATATCCTTTCTGTCATATCAAGTAATTCTAAGGTCTCATTATACAACAAGTTATAATATATATAGATACTTTAGATATAGAATCAAGTACGCATGGTTTCATTAAAATGTATAAAATGATTAAAGTAACTTCTCTCAATAAATGATGAGTATTCACTTGAGGAACTAATCATTTTCGCGGTAATGGAATTTAAATTAACATCTTTCCTGTTCAACTATTCTATAATGCTTTTACTTATATCTTTATAAGGCCTAGGTTGATATATGCAGATGGAGGAAAATATGTATTTTTATCACTGACACACTATCACAGAATGTATTGAGTATTTCACATTTATTTCTCTCCCCGACTAAGTGAATGGTTCGTGATGGAAAGATTTTAAGTTTGAAGATATTTTTATACGGTCATGCTTTGCAAAAAATCAAGAGAGAGTGATTGCTTTTATTTTGTACGTCTATAGAATGTAACGCAAAAACTTCGCGAGTTGGTCTGTAATCTTGGGTGATACACCCTCTACGACGCTAGTCCAGAAAAGAAGGCTCAGCCCGTAAGTGGTGGTAAATATTTAAATAAAAAAACAATAATTGATGAAAGAGCTCTCAGTCACATGGGGTAATTAAATCTCATATGATCTTAAATTTTGACATCGAAGTGGTTTATTAATTTAAATCCAGTGTCAGCAAATTACTCTCTAACAGCTAGTCAACACGATGAGTTCAGTACGCACAGATCATTCTTGAACTTTCCCACAAGCCAGCTTTTTGAACATTGAGCTAAGAGACAAAATCAAAAGGGAAGAGAGGAGAGTTTGCTGTTGAGAGCTCTCGATAGGTGCCTGAGCTTAACTGCACAAATGTAGAAAGGATAAGAAAGAAGGTCCTAGATAGAGGAGGTGTGTGATAGAAAGTATAAAAACCAGGTCGTAAATGTTGCAGTAATTATATAGACAAAAATGAAGAACCTTGCAACCCGAGCAACGTCAGCGTTAGTTTGAGTTCACTCAACAAAAAGGCACGAAAACAACCAGTGCAAAGGTTTATCATTTGATTGAATGGAAAGAAAAGTGGGACAAAGGGAATTAATTTGAACCGCGATTCCGCCCACCCTCATACACCCAAAAGCATCTCCGTGAAGATTTTATGGTTCGTATTGAATTATTTATAATTAAAAAAGATCGAGTCTGTGTTTGTAGGTAACTGTGGGAAGATTTGTGAAAGAAGGGTGAGGTAGCGTGAGTTTAGAACGATCAGTGTAGTTGAAGTATGCTAGAATGACTCTCTGAGATGATGAAAACGTGAAAAGGGAAGAGCAGAGAGGCAATCGGAAAATGCAATAGGGATGTAACAGTCAACAGTATAGACAATCTGCTGTGGTTTAATGAGCCCAATGGGGTTTACTTTCCATCGCTTCGGTTCGGAGCGGTGTCTGTTTTATATATTATCTATAGTATACAAAATAGTAAGGACATAAATACTAAAATATATAGGTAAGTACTATAATATATTATAATTAGTTATTATAAAGTAATATAAGATGAGTGATCCTTTGGTATACCTAATATAATAGTAAAGGAATAGTAATCAACTAAAATCTATAATATATATACTTAAATATTATTGTTTCGAATACATTATTATTATCAGTTATAAATACTAATAATATATTATATTATTTATATCAGTAACTAATATATATAATTATAGTTAGTAATAATAAATAATAATATGTATACTACTTATATATTATTTAAAGTAATATATTATATTGTTTATACTAGAATATTATCATTTGATGTAATCATCTAATTATAATACTCTATGATCGTGCGATGAGTAAATAATAGAATACTGTACGTAAACGTTATATGCTTATATTTAGGGATAATTATTATATATTAATAGATCATAATATTATATATATTATATATAATAATATTATAATAAGAGTGTTTATTTTTTAGTATATATTATATTATATATATATCACTATTATATTATAGATATATAAATATTAGCATATATAATATATCAATATATATATAATATATTATATTTATATATATCTATCATAATATAGTATTAATAATTATAATATAATATAAATATAATTGTTAAGAATTAACTTCGGTTTTCATATTAATTAATATTGTAATTATATTAATCATTAATTGTATATAGAAATTATATATCATAGTATATATATCACTAGTATATATCGATATATATCGACTACACAGGTGTAACTAAATTATACTATATATATAGTATTAAACTTTTATTTATATATTATGAAAAGGTAATGGATATGAAATAACGATATATTGACATATAACATTTTTTAATATATTATGTACTTTAGCAATATAAATATAACTATATAACTACATAATACTATTTTAATATAATAATTATCACTACAATTAAATATAAATATATTTCAATTATATAATATATTATTAATATAATATACTCAATTATATATAATATATATATATATATAAATTATATTATAACATTAATATATAGCTAATAATATAATATATAATATATTTAATCTATAATCAATAGTTACAAGTCACTTAAGCGTATTATTTTGATAGATGATAATAAATAAAACAAGTATTAATAAATATATGAAAGAATTCATTAAATGCACAACATAGGTGTCGTTAATTGAGAGCACAATTTCCCTATCGGGAAGTTGATTAATCTGTATACCATTTAGACAAGATAAAAAATAGAGAAAGTGATAAATTTGTTCAGTATCTCCAAGAAGATATATCAAAAACCGAGGTTGAACGCAAACTCCTACAACAATCAAAATAAGGACCAAAAATATTTTATCTATGGTAATTAGATAAATTATATTATTGTAAATTATAGTACTATAATTTAAACATTTCCTCTATATATACATTATAGATATGTGAAATATATATATAATCTAATTATATAATCGTCATTGGCATGATAAATACTTATATCATCATTTACAGCTACTTTTATGCATGTAATGCATATATCTATGAGTACTAATTATAAATCTGTATTATTATAAATTATTATATAAGTATAAGTTATTATCATTCTCAATCATTACATACATACTGGTTTACTGGATTAGATCCTGTCAAGTATGTTGCTCCTCCAAGAAATCACTACCAGCTATCAAACCATAGGTTCTATACTAATAGGTGCTACGTCTTTCTCAGATTCTCATACTGCACATACGCTTCTAAGACCTACACTACAGAACACAATTCTGAGTAACTCTTCCAATCAGCATCCTTAACCATCTATAATCTCGTCTTCTCAACTGGTCCTGCGCTCCTACACTGGAATACTGTCCTTCTCATCTATTGTAATCTTCGCGGGTATACATCGCACAAGTACTCTTCCATTCTCCGCACTAAAATGACCAATACACTATCCTCAGCTTAGGCTTCTCTCAACAAAATTACATATCACATATATTGGGACAGAGGTACTCCGCGCTAGCTCCTCTACGATTATATCGCGACTAAATCACGGTACATATCCTAACTCTTATAGCTCACCGCCTCAACGTTACTTTACCTCTTTAGTTATAATCTTTCAAATCTCGCAGTTTCCCGCAGTCATCTAGTTTTAACTACTTAACTGTATCAAGGTATAATATCCGATAGCCGACCCAAACATTTCGGGACAGTTTATGAGATAGTGTTTTTAGTAGTTAATATTTGGTTGACGCGAGTGAAGAGTATTTTGTAATTATACATATGTGTCACTAATTTAATAAAATCATTATTCTTAATCTACTAAATCTAGGCACTCAATCTCCTCTGCGTACACAATACCTGAAACGGAGTTTGCGATCGTTACCTAACATCTATACTCTCTCCTCTACATTCCTATCGAGCTATTATTCTAGTCTCTCTCTCGTCATTCTCTTTTCTCGCCCTGTTTCCTCATCTCTATCCAACTTCCCTTTTCACATATCTCTCTACATCTCAGATCTGAAATATCAATTCCTACAGATCATTTGAAATATACGTAGCTCTCTCTCTGTTTCAAACTGTCATATCCTCCATATCCATTCACTCTCGGGTGTTCTCTCTCCCCGTGTCATGTCGTCATACTTAGCTCCCATTATCCGGGCTCCGTCTTCTCCTCCCTGTTTCTATTTTTTTCATCCCCAACCTCTCATCCTAATCATCTCCAAGAATTCATTAGCAGTCTTGCAGTTCAGTTCTTTCCTTTGGGTCCACCTCTCTCTCCACAGCCCTGCGTCGTCCCACTGTAATCATCAAGGTGTAGTTCCTATCTCCTCTCTCAACAATCTACTCCCTTCCTTTCAAGCGTTGTCACGATATCATATCAAGGCAAAAAGTAAGTGGCGATACACTACGCACATCTCCCTGCCCGTGTCTCTTAACTCTCGAATACGTCTTTTCTTTCCTACAACGCATAATTTCTATCCTTTTCCCATACGTCCGCTCTTAACCGTTGTTAATCTGCGGGTTTTCTCATATAACTACTACATCTCCCTTAATAATCTTTCATCAGCATTCTTATTTATTCCAACTTAGACCTGCAGGATCCGTTCCCATTTCACTATCCCACCTCTCTCTCACACAATGCACTCTCTTTATATTCTATTCAAGCTTCTCTAGCATCCATGAAATTGCCCATAATATGATACTATTCTTACTTTCCTACTCTATGATCCTTCTAAACTCTATCATTCTTAAAAGTACGTATATTAAGTAATATCCACTTTCCTCATTTCCTGACATTACTCTATGCTTTCTGTCTCCAAGTACATTATGTCCTTAATCTCATCCCTCATATTTACTTCATCCTTCAATATGTAGTCATCAGTATAAAAAAAAATGAACTTCTTGTATTATTTACATTTTGAATGCTGAGCTGTCTCATATTAGATAGCAGTTGCACTAAAGGTTGATCTCTTCTGTAATTCTTGACACTCTCTCATTTTCTGAGTTTGTTTACTCTTTTGTATTGGTATAAAGTTATGAGCATTTTATGTAGTGTTATAACACCTTTCAGTAGATAGAATTTGTAATTTCATTGATCACTAATATAGCTATTTCTCCTAAAATATAACTATTAAATTTTAAATATCATTCTAACTATCTTATAACAACCTTAAATAGGAAATTACTTATTCTTATTTTATTAATCTTATATATTAAAATATAATAAAATGCTATAAACCAAATATAATATATTCTTTTATAAAATATTTAATATATATAGAGATATATAGTAAATTTATAATTGAGATCTTTTTCAAAATTAACAAAATATATTAATATCTACCCGATATAATCAGGCGCTCGTTAGTTATGATTTTATAATTAAAAGTTGATTTGAGTATGAATTTGTAGCAGCTTTTCTCTCATTACACTTCATTAATAAAATCAAATACAATCTTTAGTGGAGTTTGAAATGATACATGCAGGTATTATAGCATATGTCTATTAAAAACATACATGTTTCACAGAATGTTATTACCATGTCGACGCTAATTTTATTACATATGATGATAATGTAATTTCTTTATGATGCGAATTTATGAAGTCCATTATGAAAGAACACTTGACCACCTGGAATTATCCTTGAATTATGAAGTGCCTGACAAAGATATATATGCATATATATAATGCTTTTTTTCAATAACGCTGTGTTTGTCCAATGAAACAGTATTAATGTGATAAAGTTAATTCTTATTTTTTGTTATTTTTGGGAGTATCTTTATTTTTCACTATCGCTATTTTCTGTTATTTTCTCCATTAAGCAATCTTCTTTTAAAAATTATTATAATAAATTTATAAATTATTGTTTTTTATTTATAAATTAATAAAAAATTAAATTATTCTCATTAATTTAATATAATTAAAAAAATTAACTATTATTAATACCTATGATGATGTTTATGTAAAATTATTTATGGATTATAACAAATTTAATTATATAGAATATTATTTTTTAAATATATTATATTGTAAAAATGTAACTAACAAGATTTAGAGTGTTTTGAAAATTTGATTACATGATGATGTTTAATTTGTACAATTTTTTTATTCAAATTTCATTATTATGAGGTTTTCATTTTCTTATAATGATTTGTCATTCAAAACCACTCTAAATTGGTACATAATATATAGTCAGTATGAGAACGAGAGATAAGCAGATATGTAAGATTGAGTTTTATTTCATTTATTAGCCGGTGAAACGTATACTTAATATTTACTAATCGATTTTTGTTAAAGATGTTTAGTTGGATAATATACTTTTGTTATATTCAATATATATTTTTAATATATGTTAAACTCATTTCTGTTTAACTTTATAAGCAATTTTTATTCACAAATGTGATGAGCGTATGTGTATCTAATTTAAATAAACCTCTGTTTAATCAGAGAAATATATAATAAGCTATCACGGATACCATAATCTGTAAGCCCAAGTTTATTAGTCATTACATTTAACATTTAGAATATTATGTTCGATATTGAGAAATCTTTAAACATAATGTTACAGTCACCTTTCTATTCACAAACAGTATCATGTCCAATCCATGCAACATTTTCGCGACTTACGAAAATGCAGAGACATACGGGGCACTTGGAGAGGCACAAGTTTCTTCTTCTTTAAAGGACTTCTACGGAGAAAAGGGTGCTAAAATTATTAATTATCAAAACTGGCAGCTATAGAAAAAACAAGAAAAAGCGACCTTCCTTGCATACCATTTATAACAGCTGGTTCCATTTAGTTTTGAAATATATTTATATATAATTAACATAAAATAACTTAGTTTTTATAAATTATTTTGAGTTTCACATATCAACTCCTCATCGATTCTTCTTTATAGCATATAATTGGTTAAATGGGTATCTTAGTTTTCCTTTCAAATAGTCAATGGAACATATTTCTAAAGGTATAATGAATTAAATTATTTTCTGAAATACTGACAAACCCAAGAATATAAGTGAATTTGTTTATTTTATAATACTTTTCTATCTTACCTCTCCTCCTTATCTTGTGAATAAATATGTCTTCATCAATCAAAAAAAAAAATAAACAACACTCATTGTAATACTATTACAAAATAAATCCTGAAAAATGTATTGTTACATAACCGTCATTTAGAAATTTTGCTTCTACTTATTATCATGCATTTATTTGGAGAGGTATGAGCACTCAGTTACATTTACATAATTATGATTATAAAATATGGGTTATAACGAAGGGTAAAATGCTTATTACACATTTATTGGAGGTTCAAGTTTTATCAGTCATCAGTTTTTAAGTTAAACGGTAGATAAATTGACACTTATCCTTTCAACAAAAAAAAAAATAAGTAGTATTTTATCATAACTGCAAAATTTGAAGACTATCGTTCGTTATATTCTCACTAATAATAATAACATCCGTGTCTATAAAGCATACGGAAGTAAGTATATCAACGAGTGAGTATTAGGAAGTCGCTCGATCTGATAAATATATTAATATGTAAATATTGTTTTTATACTTATGATTTATATTATAAAATTAACTGTAAATATTACTATATATTATAATATATATGATATATTTAATTATTAATATATATATATATATAATTATTAAATATTATATATTTAATTAATTTATACTATATATAATAGTTGAATATATAATAAATTTGAAGTGGCCTATCCATGTATTTCGGTTCTCTATCACTGTGACTCAGCCATCGATTAATTAATATTATTATATATATATAATCATATATATATAGTATATATATAATTATATTAACACTATAATTCTAATATAATATATATATATATTAATCATTACTGTTAAAAACTTTTAAAAAATGCGGCTGATGAATATATATTATAATATTATATGATATATTTATTAAATGGATTACTTAATATCCGCTTAATGCCCCAGTTGATATACCTCGAATATTTATTAAACTATCTATCCCATATTTTTATATTTAAATAAATTATATTAATTTTTTTTATATAAATAAATGTGAATAAAGGATATTTCTCTGTAGTTTTTATATTTTTATTTATCTATCTTATTATTTTCTTTTATTTTGAGAACATCTTAATATTGTAAAAAAGGACAAAATATTGAATATATTATATATAGTATTCATGATCCTTTTCATGGTCTTTGTTTCGGGAATAAGTATTATGATGAGGTACTATATTTAAATACAATTTTATACTATAAATTCTCGTTTTAGCATTAGTATATTATTTGACTTATTTATCTACTAATTATATATATAATATATTTAAATTTATATAACGATAAAAGGCATAATTATTTATTATATCACATCAAGTTAATTATTAATACTAATAATACGAAATATATGAAAATTATTCATCCTTTAAATCTACAATATATATCTATAAATATGTATACTATTTAAAATATATGTAATGAATAATTCATTATGAATGTAATTAAATATCGTATTATAATATATATATCCTAAATTAATATCAAACCATGTACTCTATTCACTATTTAAATATTATTATATATATATAATAAATATTATAATATATATATATAAATCGATATATTTATAGATTATTATAATTAATAATTATAATTGTGTGTGTGAACCTGTTTTATATTTAATTGTTCCTAATATACGAAAATAATATTGCACCAAAATAAACGGTTTATAATTAAGTATTTTTTTCGGAAAATCTATGTTTTTTTTAGTTTCGAATTAATTTGAATGGAGAAGCACCATCTTAAATATATGTATATTATACATCAAATTCATATAAAAAATATATTTACTGAGATAATTTAATAAATCGGGTATCTGAAGATAAATACATAATAAGTTTTTATCTCTATTTCATTGTATTTAATATATTATATTTTATCTAAATTATTTACCGATTTCTTCAATGAAGATTAATATAATCAAAAAATAAAAAAAAAAAACACACACATAATTTATTTATAATTATTTTTATAATTAGTTATTATTATTTATATATTTATTGATTATTTTTAATTATTTATTATATATTAATTATTATTAATTAAATTTATTATAATAATTTCGAACTACTACATTTATTTTTTTTAATTGTCCCAACGAGAAAATGTATTAATATAAATAGGAAAAATATTAAAAATTGAGTAAATTACATAAAAAGCAAGAGAAAGGACATAAAAAACTTTCCAAAAAAATTTTAGGGTTCATTACGTAAAAAAAGATTATATAACTTACATTGTTATTAATATATTATATTATTATATAATTATATAAATTATTTATATATATATTATATATATATTTATATTATATAATATTATATATTAATTAGTATATATATTATTAATTATTTAATATTTATATAATTATATTTTTTTATTATTTAATTTATTATTAATATTAATTTATATATTATTATAATTAAATATTATATTAATAATATATTATATTTAATATAATTATATATTAATTATTAATTATATATATATATTATTATATATATAATATATTATATTTATGTGAAGTAGCCCGACTGCGCGTTGATTTCATGGTTTAGAAATAGAGAGGAAGAATGAATAAGATAAGACGTAGAAGATTACGAAATTAAAGAAATATGGAGAGGAAAGACAAGGACGTGGAATAAGAGGATTTAGAGTTGAGTGCTGGTGAAGAGAATGGTTCCTTGAGAGAACATTTGATTCAGACTGTGGAAAGATAACGAGTTTTTTATAGAAAATAGTCAATTTACATATTAGAATACTTATCAATAATTTTATTAAATTAACAAATATATAATAAATTCTCATTTTAATATTATACGAAATGGAAAATATAAAATATAAATATCTCTAGAAATTATTTACTTTTAATTTTTGAGGATAGAAATTTAATTTGAGTTTAATTAAATTAATAAATGTCTAGACTATAAACTTTATTATTGTGATTTGTTTGTATATTTATAAAAAAGTAAGTATAAAGAAGAATGGAGACATTTCAGAATGGAGTCGCATCGTTATAAGTCAAGAAAGGAAAATGGATTCAAATTGACAAATATGCAACTATCGATAAAATGGTTGTCCGGATAGTCATTCAGACGTTATGAGTCATATATCAGCTTTCCAACTATGCACGAAAGAACACTCAGAGTTACGATCACGTGGTCGAGTCGTTACCATGAATTGTGATGCATACTCTCATTCTTGGGCTTCCGTCAGTTGTTGCTCAGACTTAAAAGTGGAGCAACATAACACCTCTTCATCTCTTAGATTAGGGCTTATGTTCCCGTGTAGTGGTTTGGTGTTATAACCTGTAAAAATATATATAAAATTATATATATATATTATAATATTATATAATTTTAATTATTTAATTTATATATATTATAATTATTATATATTATAATTATTAGTATATATATATATATTAAATATTTTATATATATAAGTTTATTATATTTATATATTAAATAATATAATATATAAATGTATATAATTATTATTATATTATTATATTTAATATTATTATATTTAATTAATTATATATATATTATATATATTATTTTAAAATATTTAATCAATATTTAATTCTTAAAAATATTTTTATTATCAAATGATATTAATTTAATATTTATATATATATATATATTTAATTTAATAATTATTTTTAATTTTTATTATTTATATTTAATTATATAATGCTTATATACATTATTTTATTACATTATAAAAATTAATTTTCACTATTCACAAATTATATTCTTTGCTTTATATTATTATAATATTATTATATATTATATATTTATATATATAATAATTATTAGTATATATTAACAACTATATATAGATTATATTATATATTATTAGTATATTTTAAGTATATATATTATAATATATATATATATATTTATATATTATAATTATTATATTATATAATATTATTAAATTTAATTTATTACATTATTTTTTATAATTAATATATAGAGAATATATTATATTAATATAGTTTTAATATATTCGTATTTTTTATTATAACATTCTTTATTTGATTATCTATTCGTTCTAATAATTTTTATTAGTTATATTATTTTTCAATATTACTACTTTATCTGTATTTAATAGTCAAAACATATATAATGAATATATTAATTATATATATTTTAATAAATTATAACTATTATAATTATATATATTTATATTATCATAATTAATATTATATATCATATAATATAAATATATAATTTGTATATTTATTATATTAAGTATTATATTTATAATAAATTAGTAATTTTAATATATATTACTATATAATTATAATTATATATTTATATATACTTAACCTTAAGTGATTAATGAAACTTTATGGTGATTATATGCGCATTAATCATTTTCGAAATATCTAGTACCTATTATAATCTTTTGCCATAAATAATTTGCCAGTTAAACTTTATTTTTTACTTGTTTTAATATAAACACAATTTAAAATTTTTAATTTATTAATTAAGATTTATTTTTTACAAGTTATTTAATTTAATTATTATTAAATTTCTATATTTATTATTCATATTTTATTATAATAAGATTAATTTTGCCTAATATTGTCTTACTTCTGTCTAAGACAAATTATTTTGAGTACTTTAACAGTTAGAATATCAATTGCTCATGACAAAAGCAATTGACTCTAATAGTTTAATGAAAACGATATGATGTGTTTGTTTTAATTCTTCTTCTGTCTTTCAAAACCAATCAATTTTCTTTTCTTTAGCCCCTTCCTTGAAACTCCTGTTTTAATGATTGTTCCCTTAAACTTGATAAGTTTCATATATTAATCAATTATATATTAATAGATAATAATAAACAATATCAAAGTTTAGTAACAGATAGACTAACAAATCAGAGGTAAGTTATCGAAGAATGGCTTACACAAAAGAGGCAAAACAATGAGAATGTAATAAAGGCTTGAAAGAGAAAAAGTTAATTGTTCGAATAATAAATATTCGAATTGATAATTCGTACTTTAAAATTTGTTCTGATTCAGTGACTCAAATAATTATTATAGATCGTGCGTGAAACTGACGAAACGTTGTTGAATTTAATAAAAATTTTGCCTTAATTAAATCAATCAATTAAATCGTATTAGAAACAGTCAGTCATGCATTCAGAATTAGGTTTTATAATAATACACACACATATTACACACATACACACATAATAATAATAATAATAATAATAATAATAATAATAATAATAATAATAATAATAATAATAATAATAATAATAATAATAAAAATACGGAATATTTTTTCTAAAAGAGACAGAAAGAGAGTAGAAGGTTATTATTTTGCGAGATTTTA
>JABUQX010078704.1:0-5000 GCA_015478945.1 Trachelipus rathkii
AATTACAATGATCCATATCTAGCTTTTTCCATCCGCTGCTCCTTCTTCATCTTGGAAAAAAGAAATCCTGGAACAATGAGCTCTTCATAAGCTGGATCGCCGTAATGCCACACACCGAGCAAAAGAGAAGTTATCCCATCTCCCTCTTTCTTTTGTTAAAGCTACGACTGTTCCATCGGCAGTTCCCTCTAGCCGTGCCCCCCGATCACATGTGCCAAGTTTGGACACTTCTAGAATTTTCCATCCTTTCCATCCAACTGGTGTTCCAATTTCTGAGGCACTTTCTAGAGTTGAGATTCCCGTTGGCCTGGATAATTGTCCTACCAACTCTTCTTCAATGGTCCGTATGAGCACTCGACTTCCATCGCCGACGAACAATTCCTTATCTCATGAGGTTCACATTGCGGAGATCCACGCCCAGCCTGCAATGAACACTTTTCGTTCGCCATCCTCTTCAACCTTGGAGGATCTTTATATGATTGTCGACCAACATCGAACTGAACGATGAAATGTTAAAGCTGAGTTTTTAGAATCCTTAATAAATCCTTGAGTTTTGTTGAGGGAGTGACCAAATAACCACTACTTCTAAGCCCTTGGTTCAATATCTTTTTTAGTTTCCACCACCTCTTATGAGTAATACGAGTATATAGATCATTCTATCGGCAATCGCTCATCATCTATAATAACTTGTCTGGCCAGCATTGATGGCATTGGCATTTTAATAAATAACAAAGGCGAATGGGTTTTGATTTAGGGGGCCCTGAAAATTCTCTTTAGTGAGGGAATTAATGGAATTGTGATTGTTTGTGTGCAACGCCAAATATTGGGCAATATGCTATCTTACATATTTTATCCTTGAGATAAACGTGTGATTCACAGATACTATGGAATCGGGAAGGATAAGTAAGGGTTATATATTGTGTGTGTTTAGGGGAGGAGGGCTAGGGACTATTACCCACCAAAATAAATTAATCCTTTGTGTATAACGAGTTTCTGATGATAGGAGATAAGATACGGGATAAAGATGCGATTAGTGCAGTGGCATTGCTTTGAGAAATGGCGGCTTACGAGAAGAGACAAATAGAGTGGAGCTGGGAGATTTAACTGTTGAGAGGATAATACGTAGGAGGTATAACGCGAAGTTTTAGTTTCTGTGGACTCAAAATAGAAACGGCGAGCGGAGTGTCGAGATATTTGCAAAGAATACGAGCTGTAAATAAAGCATTGAAGGAAAGATAAGAGTCTCAAGGCAAGGTATTTTGGTATATGTTTGACAATAAAGAAATGTATGTTGAGGGTCCTGAAAAACATATGTATTGTATGGATAGGAAAGATATGACAGGCTCTGGGCACTTCTTCCACTTTGTTATGACAGGAGATGTACCAAATAAATTGTTTTAAAGAGTGGAGTAAGTAGTTTTTTTCCAAAGAAAACTAATGTGTTGAGAAGGGTAATAGTGAAAAATTATGAGAAAGCTCATGAGTAAAAGAGATGGAAGGATGGATATTATTAATAAACTGTAAAATGTCATGAATATTAATGTGTTTCGGAACTGAACAAAAAAATATCAATCTACATACCTTAGCCATGTAGAGTTAAGAGAAGGGGATGACTGTTTATAAAATAAAATTCTATTAATTCCATAAAGAGAATATTACTTAAAATAGGGGAAAGAGGAGATCCCATGGCAAGGCCGTAAGTTTGTTTGAAAAATAAATTATCGAAAGTAAAGTAACTATGTTTCAAAGAAAGAAGGATGAGTTTTTTTAATAAAATGTTAATGTTATTAATTTAGCCTATCAAAAGAATTTCTCCAAAAGGTCAAGAGTAAATTGGACGGGCACAGATGTAAACAAAGATACAACATCAAAACTAAAAAATTGATGGGTAAATGGGTTTAATGATCGAGTGCGATTGATAAAGTCCACGGTATTAGAAAAATGTGAATTTTGAAATTTTTCCTAGAAATTAAGGGGAACTTCAAATAACTATATATATATATTATATATTTATATATACACTCAAGAGAGAGGAGGACCCTTAGAGGGGGTTCCCTATAAATTTATTATGTGATAAAAACATAGAATTTGACGAAACAAGATGAATAGTAAGAAGAAGAAGAATATAAGAAATATAGGAAAGATAAAAAGAAGAGAAGAAGAAGAAATGAAGAAGAAGAGAAGAATAAGAAGAAAAATAAGAATAAGAATAAAGAATAAGAATAATAAAATAATAAAATATAAGAACAAAAAGGAATAATAAGACGAAAGAGAAAATAGAATAATAAGAAGAATAAGGATACCCATAAGAAATGTTCTAAGTTGAAAGAAATTAGTAGGGGAAAACCAAGAATAGAATAAGGCTAAGAATAGAATAAAGAAGAAGAAGAAGAAGAGGGGGAATAAGAATAAGAATAAAGAATAAGAAAGAGATATAGAATATATAGAAATATATATAAAGTAATTATATATTTTGAAGAGAGAAGAAAGATATGGTATTATAACAAAATATAGATGGAAACGAGAAACTCAGAAATTAGGATAAGAAATATCAGCTGGAAATGAAAAATAAGATATAAAGATTTATAAGAATATTAGTTATATAATAAGAAGAATAAGAAGATAAAGAAGAAGAAAGAAGATAATTTAAATAGAAAGATAAATAGAGAATCATAAGAAGTTTTAAAATTCAAAGAATCATATAGAAGAATAATAATTGAAATAAAGAAGAATAAAAATAAAGAAGAAGAAGAATATAAATATATATAGATCTTTTTATATATCCTATTTGCACCTAGATTCGAGAATCAATTAAGAAAGTCGACAGATTATTATTAAGAAATAATTAATATACATCTAGGGCCTTATGTCAGAATAAGATAATATATATATGAGATTAATAAGTTATAAATAAGAATAAGAATAAATATAAGAAAATAAGAAATATATAATATAAGAAAAATAATAATTGATTTTTTAACAGATAAAGATTGATAAAAGAATATAAGAAAAGAAAACTATTATAGCGCAAAGAAGAAGAAGAAGAAGAAGAAGAAGAAGAAGAAGAAGAAGAAGAAGAAGAAGAAGAAGAAGAAGAAGAAGAAGAAGAAGAAGAAGAAGAAGAAGAAGAAGAAGAGTCATTGTATAGATAGAAGAAGAATAAGTAGTACATTTGATAAAATTCTGAGCACCTATAATATGAAGCCTACATAGAGAGTCGGTATATAGAGAGAAGCTTATAGAAGCATAAATATATAATAATAATAAACAAGAGTAAATCTTCTCTGAACACTAACTGTATGAGTTGGATTAAGAAGAAGGAAAGAAAAGAAGTCTCATGTGTATCGGAGCAAATGAGTCATCGCCAGAGCCAACACCGGATCCCGGTGCTGGTGCCGGTGCGGAGCCTGTGGATAGTAAAGTTACGTTGAATAATACAATTTTGGTGTCGTTATATATGCATTCATTAACGTAGAAAAAGAATAACATAGTTTCAGAACTCTCATACGTGACCGAGAGACCCAGGGCAGGGTCCTCAGGGTTGAGTCCTCAGGAAAAATATTATTTTTATTTTTAGAAAATCTGTTTCATTAATAAAGTTCCTTGAAAAACATTTTTTTATAGAAAAATGTTTCATTATTAAAGTTTGTGAAAAGACATTTTTATATTAGTGAAAAACACTTTTATATTTTGAAAACCATTTTGTTTTCATAAAAAAATTGTAAATTTTTTATAAAAACATGCTTTCTATCTACCTTAAAGTAGTAAAACAGTAGTGCAAGCAGCCCCCAGGGGCCCCCTCTTCCCAGCCCATGCTGTACTGTTTTACTATTTCATTGCTTTACTAATGCTTTACTGTTTCAAGTCCCATCTGAACACACAATTTGTAAAAATAACTTCATAATATATAATATATATTATATATATATATATATAAAATAATATATTATATATATATATAGTTAATATATATATAATATATATATATATAATTATATATATATAATAATATATATATATAATATATATATATATATATATATATATATCTATATATAATATATATATGAGACATCTGTTTGATAAAGGCCGAGGCCTACCAAATTAACACCGCGGAGTTGGGAAATCAAAACTATTTCATTTTTTGGCTAACCTGCCCCCGGTACCAGTGGATGTACATATAAGATTGATCATAGCGGTTAAGTCTGGGGTCGAAGAGTTAGATATTGAAAGAGACTGGAGAGAGTTATTGAGAGCATAGCAGGATATTTGAGTCAAGACGAAAAGCCCTAAACTGCACCCTATTAATAAAAGCTGAATGAGTGGAGCATACCCTAGATGAGCAATGCGTACTCTTTTACAGGGGCAACGGCAGCCAGGTAAACTGGATCAAGCACAACAGAAATATTTGATATAATTGTTGATATGTAGGTTGTATATAAATATATATATATATTATATAATATATATATATATATATATATATATATATATATAATATATATATATATATATATAATATATATATATATATATTATATTTATTATTTTATTATCCCTTCGGTCCTCTTGGGAAGCTAAGCTTTCAGAAGGAGTTAAAATGATGGGTTTCCTTTTAGCCAATCGTGTTCTCTCGGGGTAACACTCTGGAGTACCATCCCAAGGGTAGGGTTCAAACCCACTTAGGACATTTGAAATATAAATAATTTGTTGCGTTTATTGCACAAAATATCTTTGAATATCTAATAATGTCCGGTTAAAAATTAACCCAAGTGTTTGCCCTGACCCAGGTTTGCGGGGAGGCAACATCGAAGGTTAGTGTCCCAAGATCCGCCTAATCGCTCCTCTTGGGAAGCTAAGCTTTCAGAGGTAAAATGAATGGTTTCCTTTTAGCCAATCGTGCCTCGAGTTACGATATTGAAAGAGATTGGAGAGAGTTATTGAGAGCATATCAGGATATTTGATAAGACGAAAAGTCATAAATTGCATCTTTTTAAGAA
>JABUQX010078704.1:10000-21301 GCA_015478945.1 Trachelipus rathkii
TGTACAAAAAGAAATAGAGTGTTCAAGTTAACAGGTCTGAGGAAACACCAAGGAACTGATAAGCACTTTGGTCTCAATTCCACGGGTACCCTCCTTGACCTTAAAGCTTACCAGACCTTATCCAAACCCTCCTTCATTTTATTCGACCTACAACACTTCCCCAACTCTGACCCAAGAGTACCTTTTACGGTTAAATTTCAAATCGCCTCCTACTGGGTAATATGATATTTATATACTCAAAAACTTTTATAAAATTAAAAATATAATTAAAAGGGGCCAGTCCGTAATACCTGCCAAGACTAGAAGAAAAAAATTAGATTTAAATAAACAATAACAAACAAAATAAACAATAGGTTTTTTCCGCTAGTATCAGGGACCTCCTTGGACTGATCAAAAGCAATGGCAATGTTGGCAAAGGCATGCAAACAAAACAGCTAGTAGTTCTTATCATTTAATATATTGAAATTTGCGATAAAAACTTTTATCATAAAGCTGAGTAACATATGTTCTTCCAATATGGCAAAATGTGAGTGATTTTGTGTAGTCCTCAATTTGGACGATTAGTTTTATAGATATGACAAAAAATTTGACCCCAAAAGTTTACTTTACTGTAACATTAAAGTGACGGCTATTTTAAGGTAATTTAAAATATTCAAAGGGGTTAGAAAAATTGTATTTGAAAATAAACTGTTGACATCACACTTGAAAAAATGAAAACGTGAGATATTTGTCTAACCTGATATGTGCAATTGTTCCGTATGATTTCCTTCTGGCAACCAATGGGTATATTCTTGAGAGCTTCCGTGATTCGCCAAATGTGTGTTTCGCTTTCTTGGTCGCCGCTTTCACCAGCTGGGATTGCTGTAGTATTTTGGTAAAGATGCCTTGAATTTTTGGTGCGCAAACGAAACACTTTTCCTTTACAATTTATTTTCAATCTCATACCACGGTTGCCTAAAAAAAAAAAAAAAAAAATGGAATCAATACAAAAGCCAAATAATAAAAAAATGAAATACTCATACATGATTACAAATCTTCATAGCGTGCTCGTATGAAAAACCAAAGCTCATACGATAGTATAAATACATAAGGACTGTAAACCGTATAATATAAAAGGAATAATGGACAATACCCAATTAAATTTAAATATTAAAATTGTGGTGGATTTAAGATTACAAATTTAAACAATAACAAAGGACCATTTACAATTTTAAAAATTTCCAAGGAAATTACACACAAAGAGAAAAATCACAAAAATCCAATTTCCTCTCGGGAGTCACAATCGATGTTGTCACAAATTCACCATTCAAAGCCACCCTATAAACTAACGAAACAAAAATTCTTGAAGAAATTCCAAAAAAAAAAAAAAACAGAATATACTACAAGTCGAGGACAAAATATCGGTCCTTTAAGGAACCTGTTACGAAAAATGCGCAAAATAGCTCAAAACCTAAAAATTTCATAAATTTAAAAAGAGAAAAAGATACCTCCTAGAAAAAAAAACATAAAAAATTGATAAACATCATAGTCCCAAATCAAAAGAACAATTATCTGAATTCTTGTAAAAAATTATAACCTCTCAAACAAAAAAAAAATATTTTAACCCTGATCAAAAAAAAATTTGAGAATCGATTTAACAAAAAAAAAATCTTTCCCAAATCCAACATGGGTATAAATTTTCTACTGCCAAAAAAATTTTAACGAAAATACATTCAAAAATAAATGTTACCTCCTAAAAATCTATATGAAATACATTTCAAAAATGAGTTACTCCCGGAAAACTTGAGAGAAAAAAAAATTATACATTCAAAAAAATTTATTAATCTTCTATAATCTTATAAAGAAATACATTTAGCTATGATGTTATTCCCTAAAAAAACTAAAATTCTACATCAAAATTAATATTACCTCCTAAAAATCTTATAAAAAAAATACATTTCAAAAATGATGTTACTCCCTGAAAAACTTAAAAAAATATACATTCAAAATTAGTATTACTTCCTGGAAAAAAAATTAAAAAAATTACAAATATTAAAATACTTTATCAGGCAAAAGGAAAAAATTTCAGAGTCCCAAAAAAAATGGAACACACGTTAGAGGGGTTTGCGACTTCCTCCGATAAATCGCCTCCAAATAAATGTTTTATATTTATTTGGGGGCGTAAAACTTAAAGTATCAAATAAAAATAAAAAAGAATTTTCCCTTTTCACTTCTCTATTCAAAGAAAATAAAACTAGTAATAATAAAAATTTTAAATGACTTTTTCAAATCTCCATCTGGTCTCAATAAAAAAATTATAATAATAACAATAAAAAAATTTGTTATGACTTTTCAACTCTCCATCGTGTTTCAAATAAAAATAATAATAATAACAATAAAAAAATTTGTTATGACTTTTCAACTCTCCATCGTGTTTCAAATAAAAAAAAATAATAATATCAATAAAAAAATTTGTTATGACTTTTCAACTCTCCATCGTGTTTCAAATAAAAATTCAATAATAATAATAAAAAAATTTCTTCGCTACAAAAATGGTATTCACTTTGAGGAAGGGAATCAAATTTTTGGTGCTTAAATATTAAAGTTCTCAAAGAAAATGGAACCTCGAGCCGGACATGGGGGCGCCTTCCCCCGAGTATTCACTTTCCAATAAGATTTTTAGTTTTATTGGAAAGTGTGCTCCCAAAGTAAAGTCTAGTTAACTAACAAAAATTATAATAATAATAAAAATAATAAAATTTATCCACTTCCCTATTCTTACCAAAAATAATAATAATAATAATAATAATAATAATAATAGATAATAATAATAATAATAATATAATTATAATTAATAATAATCTTAATAAAAATAATAATAATAATAATAATAATAATAATAGTAGAGGGGACTAAATTTTGATATAAAAAAATAATAGTCTTTAAAAAAAATAAAACCTCGAGCCGGACATGGGGGCGACTTCCCCCGAATATTCACTCTCAAATAAGATTTTTTTTGTTTTATTTGAAAGTGTGCTCTCAAAGTAAAGTCTAGTTAACTAACAAAAATAAGGCTTCTAATTAAAAAAATTTATTACTAATATTTTAATAAATATTTATTAAATATTTATCAGGGTTTTTCCACCATGACTAGCTACCATAATAAAATTATAATAATAATATTAATTTGATGTAAAGAACCCAACTGGAAAGAAAAAGCAACGTTAGTTAAAAAAGAAGCACGTTAGTAGTTTTTCTGAAATCTAGTATGGGTAAAATGAATATATAAAAATTTCGCGAACCAGTCCCCGGGTCTAGGCTTCGATACCCGGGAAATTTTTTTTTAAAACGGCATTCAGAACTTTCACGTACTGCTCTTTTGTATAAACCAAAAAAAAATTATTTAGATCTAAAATGGATTTAAATGATATAGAGACTCAAGAAAAAAGAAAAACATCTTACCAGAGGATATCTTATAATAATAGAGTATGGAACAGCACAACAGATCGACATCTAAAAATTTTCAAAAATGAAATCTCGTGGATGGATTTGTCGGGCCCGAAAAAGAGAAGAAAGGGGGGGAGAGGGAGAAATTCCCGAAGTTGGGCGGTGTTCCAAAAATTGATTAAGAAAAATGCTAACGTGGAAAGCGGAGGTTAATAAAATTCCGTGAATAGTAACTTTTTTAAAGAGTTTTAAATAAGATGAAAATATATTCGTAAGATACGATAGATGTAAAATTTGTTGAACAAAAACAGAGAAAAGGTACTAGGATTAGTAATTATAAAATAGCAGGCGAACTGGAAACTTTGTAAGACTTTTATCTGAAAGCAAAAAAAAGGGGTTGGGGGGGTGAGAATCATCAGGCGTTTTTAGCCAATCAGGAAAATTTTATAGATTAAAAGAATGGGGTTACAGTTTCATATTTTTTTATCTATCAAAAAAAATAAAAATTAGGTTCTTGAAGTAAGGGTGCTTTTTTCAAAATTCCTATACAAATGCGATCTTTTGTTTATGATATATATATATAATATATATATATATATATATATATATATATATATATAATTACTAATATATAGTTATTATATATATATTATATATATATTAATATTAATATATATATATATATATATATATAATATATAATAATATTATATATATATCATATATTATATTATATTTCTCTCAAAAATTGCTGTAAATTTATTTTATATTTTCTTTAATTGTGTTTTAATGTGTTGTCTGCAGTGAATAATCAACGGGTACCGCTTTCCGTGATTGGATTTAACAGGCTTTGGCCCGCCGGCCAAATGCATATCGACAACTGAAAGGTTCTAAGCGGAGAATTAATGGTCAGAAGGAATCCAGCTGGAATAAAACAAAAGCTAGTTGACTTTAAGCCAATATGGAAACTAAAAACACATTAAAACTTTAGAAAAAAATAATAATAATACGTTGGTGTAATTAATAATTACTACTTTTCATTATCACTGGTATTGATGTATTTTTTTTCAGTTTTTCTACTACTAAAACCTTAAAAACGTCGTCTTGGCAACATATTAAGGTTCATAATTTTTATTTCGCCAAAATTAGGGGGCAAGTGTCCCCCTGCCTACGCCCCATACCCATATGGTCGTAGGCAGGATTTCATTTAGGGGGGCAAAAGTTGGTATATATATAATATTATATATATATATATATATATATATATATATATTATATTATATATAATATATATATATATATATATATATAATATATATATATATAATTATATATATATATATATATTATATATATATATATAATATAATATTTATAATATTATATATATATATATTATATATAATATTATATTATAAATATATATATATATATATAATATATACTATAATATATATATTATATATATATATATAATATATATATATTTACGTACTTACTTACTTACTTTACTTACTTTCTCACCCTGGGTCCCCACCTCAATTGGAGGGCCACACTGCTTCCAGGAAGCCGGCCACCACCTCTTGGGGGCGGGATATTCCACAGGTCAAGAAGGGAAGATATAGAGAAGTCGGCCCACGGGGAGCGTCGAGGCGGAACCACCCCAGGAAGGAGGTGTCCATTTGTGTCCTGGGAAATATTGACCCATTTGGTAAGACAAGGAAGTGAGCGTGGGGACAAGGTTAAACATTATCTAGTATTGAAATCTATAATTATATTGTAGAGTTTGAGGTGGGTGACCTGATCTGCTCCAGGCGAGGAATCAAATTTGGCCTTCTTCTAGACAGTGTTCTTCTTATAGGGGCACAATTATGGGTGAGGTGGGAGGATTTACGTTAAATATGTTATTGATGGACAAGTTTTGAATACGTGTAGTTAGTGTTGTGTATCGGAATATGTGTAAAAGCCATGACCTATTGGGTTTGGGGGAGAGAGAAGGAATAATAGTGTAGAATTGTCATAAAGAATTTAGCTGAGTTTAGAGTGAGCTTACTGGTAGGGATTTTACGTCGCAGTGTCGGGAGGGGTTAAGAATATTGGTGACATGGTGAGTTGTTATAGGGTTTTCTGGGTGAATGAGTACACCCACCAATCTCCAGGTGAGGTGGAGATAAGGAAGGAGTAAGGTTCTCCGTCATATGTTAATAATGAGAGATGGGTATTTAGTGCTCCATGTGATAATTTAGGCCGGTGTTGTAGATGATTTGTTTAATTTGTTTGAGTTAGATTGGAACAGTGCGGGGAACCATGCGGGGAAGCATAGTTTATATTGTTCTGAGGAGTTGTTTTAAATGGTGGTAAGGGTGTGTTTCCTATCACGTTAAGTCGAGTGTCGGGAAAGGGTCGGAGTCGCGGTGTCACGTAGTTTTCCGCTGGGTTGATGAGTATTATGGTCGTGTGGGGGGAGAACCGTCATTGTGAGTGGATATAGGTAATACCGTAATATTTTTTTGGGTTTTGTATTAGGGGAGGATTGTATTCAGCGAAAAAACTATTGGGTGGGTGAAGATTGTGGCGCGGTTGGTTAGGAGGGTGATGGAGACTTGAGGAGGCGGTTCCATTCTGTTGGGTACCAAGTTTCTATTGTTTGTAGTATTCTTGGAGGTGTGATGAGTGGCTATGTTTTACGTCTGAATGTGGGAAATGAGGCTGTTTTCATCTGCGATATGGCAATAAGTTTAGGTGATTGGTAGTAGGGAGATGGGCAGGTCTGCTGTGAGAAAGAGAGAGAAGAGAGGGGGGAGGGGGGGAAGGGGGGGGGGCCCACCCCCCCCCCCCCAAAACCCCCCCACCCCCATTTGGTGGGACGCCGTTTTATGTAATTATAATGGAAGTGCGGAGAGATTGTTTTTGTGAAGAACCTTAGCAAAAACGGTAGTGAGAAATTGGGAGCCATTTTTTGTCATGATTTTTAGGAGGGATTGAAGGATTTTTTTGAATTAAGATTAAATTGGGGACGTAGTTCAAAAGCACTTGTTGATTGTCGATTGCTGTGAGAATGGATCTAGGGGATGGGGATTGGTTGAAGCATTGAATGATTGTAGTTTGGGTGAGGAAGAATAAGGGCTGTAGTTGATGAAGCGTTTGCTTTTATAAAGCCATTTTGGGAAATCTGGGAGGTGATGAAGAGGAGGAGATTTTGTTAAAATTAGTTTCTGATCAAGCAGTTTACTGATGGAGGAGAGGAGGAAATTGGGCGGTAAGAGGAGGGGAATTGGGGTCTATTTTATTTTGTTTGAGTTTTGTAGATAGTAATGATTGCTTGTTTCCAGTGAGTGTATTTTTAGTTAAGTTGCCAGGATTGATTAATTTTCAGTGATAGGAGAAAGTGCTTTGTGCACCAAGTTTATTAGATGAGTTAGAGATTGAGTTCTGGCCTGATGGCTGGAGAATTATGAGGGTTTTGATTTGGTTTCTGCTATCCTTTTCAGTTGTAAAATGGGGTTGGGGGTTGTGGTCTGAGGGAGTTTTCTGAGTTTTTTTTGGTTTCCTGTTATTGGGGTGGTTGGTTTGTGAGAGATGTTAGCATATGTTTTTGCTAGGCACGTCTGATATGTTGTTTTGGAGAAGGGAGGAATCAGGTAAGGAGGGGGACGTCGTGGGAGGGAGGGAGAGTTGTTCGAGAGTTATATAGTTATTTTTGGTTGTTGCCAGGTTTTTTTATTATTAATGCGTGAGATGATTTGGATTGTAAAGTATTTACCGAACTTATTGGTGGTGTTGTGGTTATTTTGAGGTTGGAGTTACTGGAGTATTTAGAGTGTTGAAATTTGGTAGGATGAGTGGGGTTTATTTCTTTTTTTTTGATTTGGGCGGATTTTTTCTTTATAAAATTTTCTTTTTTTATCGGGAGGAGGGAGGGGAGGTTTTTTTTCCGCCTATGTTTTGAGTGGCTAGATTCAGGAGAGAGATGTTGGGGTTTAAGGATTTCTGTGGCCTTTGGATATGTATAAACTAGCAGATTTGGTGATTAAATTATTTAATTGGATTAATGGAAATGTGTTAGGATGTGTCAGGATTAGGTGGGGGGGGGGGGTTTATATGGGTTGATCATGGTCAGTGAATGCTGGCCAGTTAGCTTTTTTGTGTATGATGTATGTAGCCAGGAGCCCTAACCACTAGGCAAACACTAAGCGCAAATGCTAGGGCGAGCCAGAATATGAGGCGACCTTAATAGAGAGGACGCGGAGGACACACAGGCAAAAAAAAAAAAAAAAAAGCCTTAATTCATTTTATCATTACTCTTATATATTTATATAATATATATACTATATATATATATATATAACTATATATATATATATATATACTATAAATAATAATATATATATTAATAATAAATATATATATCCCGTGGACTCCAGTAACTTTTTTACTACTCGTGCTCTCTCTCTCTTCTCTCTTCTTCTCTCTCTCTTCTCTACTTATTATATATATAATATACTATATACTATATATATATATATATATATATAATATATATATATACAATATTATATTATATAATATATATATATATATAACTATAATTGAAATGCATTCAAATATTTGGTTGTCTTAGTTACTAACTGAGTAGAGCTTTCACATGTGAACATCTTGTATTAAAAATTAAAGCTTTCCTATACAGCTATTTTTATGCAAACTTTAAAATGATATCCCTGTTTATCCGTGTTCCTTATACTATAATTGAGCATTCAAATATTTGGTTTCTTAGTACTAATTACTTTATTTTTGTTTATTTAAATATTATATGTTAATGATCTACAAAATATCTTACAAATTTTAAAACATTTATAAAAGTCACAGATTACGATATTCGCCAATTTTGCTTTGGGGTACGGATTAGTCCTAATTTTTCGATCGTTAAAAAGGTTATTTTAATAATGGCGTTATTCTTTAAACTTTACGGTTAAATTTTGATTAGGTTAAAATTTCCTATTTTCCTGTCTTAAAATTAATTTATTACAACATAGCAAAGTCAAGACTTAATATATTTGAAATTATTATTTTGAAAATATTATCACAAGATGAGAATCAATGCAAAAATAGATCGTTTCTTAAATGTCAACTCGTGCTGAGCACGAGTAGCCCGAGTGCAGGAGTCGCCCTCTGCTAATATAGCCTAATTATATATTATATATATAATTTATATATATATATATATATATATAATATATATATATATATATATTATACTAAATATATATATATATATATATATAATATATATATATAATATAATATATTTATATTATATTAGTTGTAGATCAAAAAAAAAAATTAAGGATGATATCATATACTGAACGTTCAGAATGGTATGACGTCTTACCAGTAAAAATACAATCTATATTAAATTGAAGTAAAAAAAAAAAAAAAACATTAATGAGATGACACATGCGCAAGGAAGTTGCGCGTTGGTTTAAATAAACTTGTAGCCTGGTTGTCGTTGTGCTGTAGACGTTTATTAGGTGTTGGTTGCTGTCAAATTTACGTGGCTGCTTGCCAGATTGTCTCATAATTATTATAAATTTCATTAATGTAAGATTGTCTCATCACGGCAAACAAAGTCGGATACAACATAGGTTTGGACATTATTGGGCCAAATTATCAGAAATCATGACTGTAGATCAAAAAAACTATCCATTTCAATTTGGCGATGTATTACGTTCGTCTGTGACTGACCCACAAACAATAGAGAAAATCCAGTAAATTTGAGGGGCATATGACAAATTAATATATTACTGAAATATATGACTTCATGATAGAAGCAAAGTTACCCACGAAGGCAAAACACGATGTTTTAACCAAGATTAGAAAGACACATTATGGAACAATCAGATCACTTTTTAAAATTGAAAATCTCAAGATCAAATACAAAATTGAAAACGAAGATTATCTTTAAGAAAGCTTGAATTTATATTGAATATCCGCACATTGCAAAAATCGGACAAATGATTATCAAATAGAAGGCAGATAGGTATTTTCATTAAAAGAACTCAGAGAAGAAAAGGTTGCGAGTAATAAGCCCCAGAAAAAAGATGAGAATAAATTGGCTATCCCATTACACAAAAACACAGCTCCGACTTGAACCGGAGAAAGATTTAAATTAAAGAAAGATTCAAAAGTTAGACAAGGAAATAAGAACAAATAACAGATAAATATACATACAAAAGAAAAAAAATGATAAAAATAAGTGAGGGAGATAGGACAAAAAAAAAAGAAGAATAAAAGTTCCTACAGCAGATGAAAACGAAACCAACAAACATAAGAAACGTAACACAGAAGAAATCAGAAACCATGTAAAAGAGTTCAAAAGGAATCATTAAAAAAATAAATAATAAAACCCAAAAAAAAAAAAAAATAAGAGAAAAAAAAAAAAAAAAAAAAAAAACTTAATAAGCAATAGCTTTGAAAATAGATCGGGAAAAATGAAAAGTGAATCGACGTGCGATTTAGTAGTAACAGCACTGAAATTGCGCTGGGAAAAAAAAATTGATAATATTGTATTAAAGCAGAAGTACATTACAGGCGAGCGAAAGAGATCTGACGTTCGTAAAGCAATTGCTTAAGATGTTAAACAAACATTTCCTGGTGGTTTACTGGCATCTGTACACTGGGATTGTAAGTTATTGTTGGATGTAACCGGAGAAGGACAGATTGAAAACGTCTAGCGACACGTCGCACTGGTGGAGGGAAAATCAAATTGCTGGGTAAAAAACAAGATAGGGTTTCCAAAGAACCTTATCTTAGAGGGAAAACCGTGGCAACAATGTTGCAGGAAAAGTAAATGTAGTAACAGAAATGCCTAAAAGATTGGAATTGGGAAGATAGCATAGTAGGGAATGTGTTTTGACACAACAACAAGCAATACCGGAACCAAAAGTGGGGTTTGTAGGATTATAGAAGAGAAGCTGAAAAAGAAGTCTTTCTGGCCTTGCATGCTCGACATCATATTCACGAAATAGTCCATATTCTGCTGCTTTCAGCAATTTGTTATTGATTTCATCCAGGACCAGACATTGGAAAACCTGTTCAAACGTTTCAGGCAATTTGGAAAAAAATTATTTAAAAGAAAAGTATTGAGATAGAGAGTATTAGTGATTAATGGACAGAAAATGTCTTAGCTTTTTTGTAGTGAGCAGTTAAAGAAAAAGCCACCAACGGCGATATTACTTAGAGAACTAATGGAGCTGGACACGTTTTACTTTATCGTGGTGAAACTTGAGTATGAACACGGTTTTCTTTTTCGTAAAACCTGGTGCTCTACATCGAGCCACGTGGATGGCCCGAGTTCAAATTATTCATTTTAAAAATAGTCGTTATTTACAGTTCGGCAGTTTTAATAATGAACAGAGGCAAACAAAGCAGCTTGCAATGACAAAGATTTGCGACTTTGCTGTAAGGTTTTACTGTTCCCAATTGGTTTTCAGCCCCAAAAAATGACTTGAAGACCTTCAGAGTGGGGGAGGGGGGGGGAATGGCTGTGACGATTAAAATTATAAGTTAGTAAGCTTAGTAAAAAGGCTCTCAAAAACGTCACTTGTTTATTTGGAAGAAGAACTTGCAGCTCTGCATTTATGGATGGTGACATTACCCAGTTTGAATGAAACGAAGATGGTTGGCAAGCTCTGCATAAACCAAGGTAGAACAAGTTAGATAAGCCAATAAACGTTTGTATTAAGGATGAAAGATCAACTTCATAACAAAACACTTGCCGACTTTTATAACCAGAATGGCAGTCTTTGTTCTTCAATAAAATTACGTTTTGGACCACTTTTCCTCCAGGTTGGACCTTGGAATGGAACGAAGCGACAA
>JABUQX010078705.1:0-25000 GCA_015478945.1 Trachelipus rathkii
AGACACAGTTAATTTTCGGGGAAGGACTGGTTTTCCGACAATATTCGGCTTAGGGATCAGTATCTAATCTTCACACTTTATTTCTTTACGGGAATTTCCATATACACTAGGGTATATCGTGATTTTTACCAACACCTCGGCACTATTAATTATCGGTATACCGCTTAAAAAACCGACTATTCATATCATTACCTTTTACTCACTACTTACATCATCAATGTCTTTACTAATCAATAATTTATATTATATTTCAGCCCAATAAAACACCTATTTCTAACTAACTATCAACAACTTACTTACTATAAATATTATCACTAGTATACCTCATTTTATTATATTCGATTCATTTCATCACTATAGACATTACTCTCTATAATTAGTCTATAAATTACTGAATATATCATATATTAGAACTTTTAGAGTATCTTAATAGTCATTATTCCAGAACCATAGTCCAACTACTGATAATAAACAAGAACAAGCTAGGCGTCAGTAAGACCTATCAGCAAAAGATTAAGTCTATGATTCCAAGATCTATGGCACACGCAAGTCATTATTCATAATATACTAGCTTTATAGCTGGCAGATATCGTAGAAATCTAGTACATAATATAGTATAAAAACAATTATAAAACTATATATTTTTAATGAATTATTAATTATCTATTACGCAGAAGTCTAGGTTATAACCGTAGTATTTTTGCAAGATAACATGACGATCATTGAACATATCTTACAATTAATCGCACATGGAGTGAAAGAGCATCGTGCGCGACTCATAAAACGCATTATTCACACCTGCGGTCACAACTTCACATGACATATATCTATAATAATTTTTAATGACTTATAATTCTTAACTACTCAATATCATTCATTAACTTAAGTGCGTATAATATCACTGGCTAATACTCCGCTGACTATATAACATTCATTTAAAAACAATTTTCATTTATTTTCATAACAATACAAAACCAAATATATCCGCATATAATAAGGTAGGAGCCTCTCACTTATTTCTACCATTATTCTACATCATTTAACATACCTATTCTCATGTACGTATATATATATAATACGTATATATATATATATAATATATATATATATAATATATATATATATATATTAATATAATATGATATATATATGTAACTATACTCACCCTCAATCCTTTACATCTCTAATAAACTTATACCTATAACCACAATATACTAAATTTGGGAAATTATAACTTCAATAGGAAACTATATTATAAATATAAATCAAAACCTCACACCAAGGTTGCTATTTAATTTAAACATATACTAATCCTTTATGATATACATTTTTCTTTAATAATAACAGCGCCTTAATATGGTCATAACATATTATACTTGTTCTCATTAAGGATAAGCTATACCACCTATATATATATATAAACTCACTATAATATAATTAAGCATAAACAAAATGTAAATCCAATATAGAGACCCCTAATTTTATAATATAATATTATCAATCTTCTATATATCACTTATGCATATCCATTAACTTTTATTAATACATATAGTAATTTAATACATTACTAATCCTACTATTATATTATATTATATACATTCTCTATCATTGCTAATGTATAAAAGATTACTGAATCTACAACTATCTTCTAACTCTAAATCGACCTGTACTTATACATCATCAATTATACAATCTCAGCATATCTCACTAGTACGTTTATATACTCACTATTCTATATCGACCAAAATTAACTACTATATATATAATATATATATACGAACACACTTATCATACTAGCTTCTGAAGCTTCAGCTATAGTGGAACACTTCAATAACTAATCTCCCACCGCTGTAATAAACTCGAGTCATCATGGTTGTCAACACTTTTATCTACCTTTGCTATTAAGGGAGTACTTGTAATACTACCGGCTCCAACCTTTCAATATACATCATACATGCTCAATATTAATAAAAGTTCAAATAGTGAAAAATTGCTTTTACTATGATTCTAACCAATCTCAAGGTTACACACATATATATAGTTTAATTAAAAACATTTGCTTTTCGGAATCTATATATGCTCCAGTTAATCATTCTCTATATATCTATCAAATTTATTATCATTTTTTGCTCTAATAATCTGAGCCATCTACACTTGCGCAACTCATGATCACTTTATCATTAATCATAAGTAACTGTAAATCTTATTTGTACAGTTATCTATTCTTTCTTTAAATTATAAATTATACACTTTTGCTACTGTTTAAATTATTCTTTCTATTAATTAACACCGAGCTACTCTACAAAGTTTGGTTCATCAAAGTAAGTTTAAAAAAGTTTAAATATATATATATATATATATATATATAATATATATAATATGTATATATATATATATATATATAGTATCAATATATTCAACTTAATTCTTTAATCTAATTTTTAATATTTAGTATAGGCAATTATATATATTATCACTCATGATTATTTTATTAGAAGGTTATGTTCTTTCCACACTCCCCCTACTCAACATCTATATTTATCATCATAGGTATATAAACACATATACTAATCATTAATTACTGGAAGCAGTTCCCTTATTTATACTTAAATTATTTTAACTGTCTCTTATTCAGCGAGCTTCATTCAAAGTAATTATATCCATCCTATTTGTAATGTCCCTATTACATATTATATATCACTCTTTCACTAATAACTGTTATATTAATACTCTATTCTTTTTCTCATATACGTTATCTAGCACTATTATTTATTAATAGGTACATATATTCTTTTATTTTCCTCTCTATAATAATATTTCACTAAAGCATCTTTCTTTATGAATACATTCATCATTTATCTTAGTATTACAATAACTACTGATTTATTTTTATTTTATTAAACTTTATATTTAATATAACTATGACATATAATATATATTTAATGATCATATAATCACCTATATCTAATATTTAATTTATATATTACATTACCACTTTATATTATATAACATCTAGTTTTCGCATTCTTACTTATCCATTACTTCTAAGCACTAATATATAGTATCACCATAACTTCTTTTTTAGCATCTGACGAATATAAATGCCTTCCAGAATTTATTTATAGATTTACTGTTCACATTCAATCTAGATATTACTATTGAGAAAAGCGTTATCTTTAACAATATATACTATTACTTATTTACTATATTTAGTGAGTATTTCACTATAATACTCTCACTACTTAATATATTTCTATCTCCTCCGTATCACATCTTTCTTATACGTAGTTTCGTGATATTTAGTTATAAGAAAAGGCTCTTAGATATATAGGGAAAATAGTTTATTTAAGCGAAAACATATGGACAATAAAACATAAATAAAGTAACTTTTATTTTACACGTTCAACAGAATAAAATAACCCCTGTCTAAGAGAGGGGGGGGGGGGACAGCTTTCACACAATCGAACATTTACGCGAGGTTTTATTCTCTTCTTAAGTTATGAAGACACAAACTTTAATAACAAAATAAAAGTCTTGGAATAAAATAATTGGTAACTCATTTTCAGTTTTGGGTTTTTTTATTTTTGTTTATTGTACTTATAAACTATTTTGACTGCTGGGTTTCTAAAAATAATTCTCATCGTGATGATGAAAAAATTCTATTGTTTCACTCAGCAGCGAAATTATATTGAAATTATCCAAACCGACTCGCACTATTATAGTACGGATTTGAACTTAGTGTGACCATGATTTAGTCGAAAACGATTGATATCCATTTATACTTTTAGATTCTGATGAAATTGAATGTGCCTCTATGAAATCACGTTAAGGCTGCGGTGGGGTTGCCTATCCTATTCATCTCAATGTATTCCATAGCCTCTGAATAAAGTTGGTATTTCCTTCCTCTGTACACATCTGAAACGGATCCCCGATATAGGTCAGAGTTAACAAGTAATTACTATTACAGGATATGCTGAACGTACAATTTTGGGAAGGTTCTTTTTGTCTTTAGGTTGCTTTAAAATATTTTTCAGAATAATGTTATTAGATGTGTATCAGATTGATAATTTTTTTGGTAAAATTTTCTTCACCGAGTGTAATTATTGTTGGGAGTGGGCAAAAAGTGAAATACTTTTATTTTAGTAAGAGGAGTAACGTGAGATAGTTTATCTTTCGCTTTTTTTGGGAGCTTACGAAAATAAAACATATCTCGGACCTAGGATTTAACACAACATTTCTAAAGGTGTTATAAATAAACTTATTGTTCATCTACAGTGACACAAAATACACGGGAAAGCTCCGGATATAGCACGATGTAAAATTTGGATTCGTTTTGTATTCTACCCCCCTCCATTATTGGAATATATGGTTTCATATAGAGATTACGGCTTATTGGCGATATTGGCAAAATAAGATCTCATCTCAATGAACTACTGCTTGAAAACTCAAATTCATATTTCTACAGTACAATGACATTAATACAAAACAAGCCAAACTAAAATAAGTCAAAATTATTATGGCACAGATCTTATTTGTAATTTTTCTTATAATCTGAAGAGGCCTTCCTGCGATGCTTCGATGGTGTGAAAGCTCTGTTCCCTTTTTTTTCCCCCCTGTTCACGGGGTTTAGTTTATCTTTGAGTCAAAATCAAGTGGTTTATTATCTTATGTGTCCATATGTTTGTTAATAACTATTTTTATAATATCCAAAGGGCTTCCTCTGTAAGTATATATATATAAGTACTATATATATATATATATAATATACTATATATATATATATATATATATATATATATATATATATATAGTAATATATATATATGATATTATATATATATATATAACATATATATATATAATATATATTATATTATATATATAATAATATATTATATATACTATATATATTATATATATAGTATATATATATATATATATATCATATATATATATATATATAATAATATACTATAATATTATATATATATAATATATATATATATATATAAGTATTTCATTGCGGCTTCTATTTTTTGCGAGGTATTTCATAAGGAATAGAAGAATCCAAGCCTTTACTAAAACATATTATTGAATAAAAATTTTTTCGATGTTAAGAGAAAATATTTCCTCATTTGTCAAGATTTAAATAAATTACGTAAATTTTTAATTTATTCAGAATGTAATAACTTTTCAACCAATCCATTACAAATAATAATATTAAATAATAAATAATAATAATATACCAGTAAAAAAACTATCAAACGAGAAAAAGAGAGATGTTGTGTATTGCAACAAACAATGGGAGAACCTTTCTGTCAGTCTCACAATCTGTCAAACTTGTTTTTGAATGATTAGTTTTATTTAATTGGTAGTCAAAGCATCGATCTAGTAGAAGTTTTGAGTATAAAGGGATGGTTTTATTAGATCAGGTTTAATATTAAAAGAATATTTAATCTTGATCTGAAGAGTTAGTAGACTAATTTTGAATCCCAAAAAACAATTACATGAAGTGAAGGAATTAATTGGGATAAATGTTAGTGAATATTTGTTATTATAAATATTAGACAGCATTTAACGTATGATTAAAAATTTGACTAGAATGAAATGTTCTCTTGATTGAAGAGAAATTTTTATCTTATATTGAAATGATGATATAATATTATACGTTACACTATATAATATATATCTAATACCGCTATAAGTTATAGAAAAATGAAGGAAAAAAATACTGTGAATGAGTAATTTATCACCTGACGAGATCAAAATTAGCAATTAGCACATCGGAATGTAGTTATGCACATGACCAAAATAGAAATCAGGTGCTGGATTCTAATTTATAGGGAATGTTGCTAAGTGTATTTGATTATATGAGCGGAGGCATAAAGAAGGGTTATATTTCAAAGGTAGTCTAAAATGTATGACGTGAGCAAGGAGCGTGTCTGCTATACTTTTTTTATTACTGGTCGGTAAGCTCTGAATGGTGTACATAATCAAAAGATATACAACCTATAGAAAAACAATGGTTTAACAAATAAGGAATTAAAATAAATATCACATCAGAACTTCACAGAAAACAATAAAAATGTATATCCATCTATTTTCGGGTCACTTTTGGAACATCAGATATTTTCATCTATTTGGAACTATATTATATAATCAAACTACCGCCAAATCGATATTCAATTATAGCCAAACTAAACAATATCCCAACACAACCTTTTCGATATCCTGAAATGAGAATTTAAAATATGGCTATGTGCTGAATTAACCATTTATATATAATGATGCAAGATAGGTTTAATAACTGTATCACGTTCATTAAGACATAAACTATAAAGTAGTTGTTTACTATGTGTGGGATTTAGGGGAGGGGAGAGGGAAATTTATTTCAAATAAGGACCAAGTAATATTCCAGTCATAAGAAAAATTTAGGAAAACTAAATGGAACTTCAAGATTTTGAATATTTTGAAGTTGTAACACATATTTTACACTCCAAATTAATAATTTTGAATGCTAAATATCAAACACACATCACATATATATTCACACACCTACACACACACATAAACATAAACATTCACATACACTATACACACTTACACTAAACATGCATACAAATATATATAAATTAAATATCTATAATTATATATATAATATTATAATTAATTATGATATATATATATATATATATATTATATATAATATATTAATTATATATATATATATATATTCATATATATAATATATTATATATATATATTAGATTAGTTTATTGATAGTGTGTGTGTGTGTGTGGTGTAGGTGTGTGTGTGCCCTAAAATTTTTAATTTTCAATGAAAAGGGTATTAAATAAATACACGATTTATAAAAAATATTTTCTTTTGAGTATCTGTGTACGTATATAGTATTTTAAAAGGTGGAACCTTTCAAAAAGGACTTTTAAACCTGGAACTTTTTATATTTAATAGTATTTTTCGGCTGCACTCTTTTAAACTGGATTTTAGTATTGGTTATTTTTTTTCATTTATTCGTTGGTAATATTTACAAAAAATTTTTTAGTGATGTCTGTGGTGTGCCTCGTAAGGTGTGTGTGTGTGTGGTGTGTGGGTGTGTGTGTAGGGGCAGTGTTTTTGTGTGGTGTGTGTGTGTGTGTGTGTGGTTTCAGAATCTTTATAAAACATTGGCACTGAAACTTCATTTTTTTTTTTTTTTTTTTTTTGATGATAAAAAGTTTTTCGCATTCGTTTCTTCTTATCGAGAAACTTTGGAAAAGGGTGGCATAGAGTATATTAGAGTATAGGAGGTAGGTAGGGAGATATACTATAGTTTATATATATACCTATATACTGTATATGTATTAAAATCATAGGGTATATATATATATATATTTTATTATATTATAACCAAGGCGGGAGCCCACTATATATATATATCTAAAAAAAACAGGATTTTTTTTCAAATTTAATATCATAAAACGTCGAAGTTGGCACATAATAAATAATTTCGCTAACAAAAACGCTTTTCTAAACGCTAGTTTTATATATACTGATAAGTCTTGTGATTTGTAACTTCCTATGGAGCGTTGGGGAAGGTGCCTTTATTTTTATTTTTTTTAATTTTATTTTTTTATGAGGAGATAAATCGTCATCATAATTGCAAGTATTAAAATATCAAAACAATCACTGTGCAAAACACGTTATACAAGTGCAAAATAATCCGATATTCTGTCCCATTTTCTTCGTTTTGTTTTTTTTTTATTTTTAGATTGGAATAATTCTTTGTCAGATTTCAATTATAATTTGCAAAACAGTCCACATTTTGGAATAAGCTGAAATTGCATAAATTTTTTTTCCCAAGAACCACAGTTTTCTTTTTACACATTTCAGAAATTGTAAATGTTGACGAGATCATTTTATTGGGTGGTTGTTTCATCAAAATCAGATGAAAACTTAACATTTAGTATGATCTTTTGCTTTTAAAAATGTCTACGTCCAGCTTATATTAAAATTTTAAAATCCGAAGCGAATCCACTCGCGAAAACACAAATTATTTTAGTTCCTATATATGTTGTCAAGGTGAACAATCATAATTCAAGAAGAGTTTCACCGAATATCCAAAGAAGCAAAATATGTTTTCTTTGATTTCGATACTAAGTAAGACGGTTATTCAACAAATAATCAATTTTTGGAGCAATAATACACGATATTAAGCTACATGAATAAATACGTCGGAGATGATAAGAAATATTGTATATCAGGGGGGATACAAAAACCCTCCTCTTTAAAGATGAAGTAAATTCGGTGTTCAACTTTCTATGTTAAAAAGAATTGCAGTTTTAAAAAATAGAGGAAAGACTAAACTAATATATAAGGTATATATAGTATATTATAAACTGTAGGGTAGTATTTATAATAAAATTACATAATATAAATATTAAATAATAATATATAATATTAAAATAATAATTTAATAATATATATTACAATAATTTATTATAGATATATAATTTAATTATATATTATATATAATTATATAATAAATATGTATGTATTAATTATATATATATTATATATTATAATATATTATATGAATATATTATATATATATATTATATTATTAAATATACTATTATATATTTATTATATTTATAATATTTTATAATATATATATATATATTAATATATATCATATATATAATAAAATTATATATTATATATTAATAATATATATTAATTATATATAAATATTTTATTTAATATATATTATTAATAAATTATATATATTTAGATATATTAATATTATTAAATTTATATTATAATAATATATATTAATATTATTATATATTAAATATATATATATATATTAATATATATCTATATAATATATGGGTAGATTTAGGCCTCTATTGTGGGTTTAACGTGGCTAAGCACGATATACTAAATCATAGTTGATTCTCACTTTTTATTACTTTACAATTTCCAATATTTAGAACTAAGTTTTTTATATTGCTTTTGCTCTCTCATACTACAACGGTGTAAATTTACAGTCGTTTATTATTTTCTATAATGGAGTACGCTTTAAATAATCTCAAGTAGAATAAATAATCCTGATACATTGGGAACTCTTCAATATGATTAAAGATAAATGAAAGAGTAAGAAACTATTAGAGATTAAAAGCATTATGAAGCTGAATAAAAACGACATATATTACTCTCTTATATAGATTTTATAAAATGTTTCAAGAAAATTGCACACATTTGAGGGCTTGAAGTTAACTAGGCTGTTGTTAGCACTTTATATCCCAGCTAGCTTCTTCTGACGAGATATCTCTCCATAGAACTTCTCAGTTATGTGATGTTGTCGTGGTTGGGTTCGCAAAATGATTGCATATCTATTTAGTGATAATTATGGTTTCATATACTATTTATTTATCTAACGATTGAATGTTTATACTTATTATATATTTTACATCTTATTCTGCCCTTCAATTAATTATATATATATATTACGATTATTATAATTATTTAATAGTATTTATATAATATATTATATATATATAATAATATTATAATATTATTATAAATTAATATAATAATAATATACTATAATTAAATATATATTATATTTCATATCTGTTAATATATAATTATATATTATATATAATATATATTATATATAATATATAATATTTTATAAATTAATTATATTAATATATGAATAAAATGTTTGTAGTGTGGTTAGTATGTATATTAGATTTATGTGGATTAGTGTAGTGTGTGGTGTGTCGGTGTTTGATGTGTTAAGTGGTCTTTAAATGTAGATCTTGATTATATATATATTAGCATCATGTTAATATAGAAAGTTGAGTTATAGATAAGAGTATATTTATAGTATATATTTGGTGTATTAATCATTTGTATGATAATATTAATTATATAATATAATTATCTAAGCTTATTATGAAGCAACAGGCCTTTAACGTAAGCCTCTGTTTCATTTTTAATTATATTGGAAATTTAATGCTATATTATAATATTTAAGGTATATGAAATATTATAATATGCGATATTAAGTATAGGTATTATTGTCTATTACTCTTATGAGTATGACTTTATTAACAGTCATATTGTATCACTAGTCACACCTATTTGAGCCTCCTTGTGAATCGAGAATCCTGCTCTACGGTTCACGATCACAATTATAGTTTATGTCAGTAATTATAAAGCTAGACTTATCTCTAAATACGACATTACAAAGAATTAATTTAATGATATACTAATTTATAAGCATATGATATTTATATATATATAATTAACTTCAAAAATTATAATTACTATAATAATTATATTATTGGAAATAAGATTATTCACTATATATTATTATACTTATGAAGATAATTTATGGGAACATATTTATTGCATATTTCAAGAAGAGCCCCCACAAACAAATTTTTTTTTAAATATGAAAAGATCTCATACTGAAAATATTTTATTTTAAATTCATATTGGTTTAAAAAATATACACCTTCTCTAAAATTCAGGAATTTATCACAAATATTAATTTAATAAAATCTAAATAACTGAAAATCATGTAGATGGTTAAAATAAGTATACCTATATATTATATAATATTAATATATATATATAATTATATATATATTAATATATATAATATAATTAAATTAATATATTATATATTAATTAATATATATATTAATATTACGTAATATATATATATATATATATATATATATATATATATATATTATATATTAAATATAATATAATTAATATATATAATATTATTATTATTATATATAATATAATAATATATATTATATATATTAATATATCTTAGACATATAATAATGAAATCCCAAGGGGAGGTATTCAAAGCACTCTTTATTATACGGGATTTTTCACTAAAAGTACTCACAAGGATTTCGGCAACACTGGTACTCGCGTCCGATTAAGTTAAACAGTAACCGGTCGCCTTATCCCCTAGGCACCATATATATATATAATTAAGTATATATATATATATATATATATATATATATTATATCTATATATAATAATTACAAAGGTGTGATATGAAGCAGGGAAACTTGGGGAAAGACTGGTTCGGAGATTTACTTGTCTTTTTTCTGGGGAAGGCGGATCGGGACTAATGGAGAGCCTCCCTATACATGTCTAACGGCGAACGCTGTTGTTGATATCGAGTCCTGAGCGGGGAAATTTTTTTCTCAAATGTCCGAATGAGCATTTGTCCCCTGTGGGCGTATGACTTGGTTGTGCTCCTGTAAACCAGGAAGCACTCCAGCAATGCCGTGTAGACCATCAGGGGTCTCACCAAACCCCTTATCATATATATATCCGTATATATATATATTATATAATATATATATAATATATATAATATTAATATATTAAATATAATATTAATATAATATAATATATATAATATAAATTAAATTATATATATATATATAATATATATATATATAATATATAATATATATCTATATATATATATATATAATATTAATAATATTAATAATTAATATCAATAATTTCATTCTCACAATAATGAGATCAATTGGAGGTTTTGAATTATAATTTCTTATTATCAAACCCAAAAGTAAAAAATATTTATTTTTTTATTACTACTTACTCTCATTCATGTCTATCTCTCGAGCTATCTAGTTATTCTGCACTCTATTGAAAATTGTGCTACTAATATACATTTTCTTAGTGCAATAAAATTTCACAATAAAAAAATATTATTCTTAGAAAATAAATTCATAACCTCAATAGATCCTAGTCTCAGAATTCACGACTCAGAGTTATTTATTATTAGCACGTGTATTAGTATATATACTAAGTAGATTGACAGGACGTCCTTCTTCCAATAAATTTCATCTAAAAAAATTTTTCTTGGAAAACTATTTTTATATCAAGGATTCAGATTGACCGCATTCCACGAGAGCGTTTTTTCATTATTTTGACGGGTAATATACTCTAGATAAGATGAGAATGGGTTGGAGGTATGCGAGAGAAAAAAAAAATAATTAAAGTACTTTTTCTATGACATTTTAAAAACATCGAGTATACTGGTTTCTAGCTCTGTATGAACGTTGAAAGATCTCAATTAGCGTTATGACCGTATGTGAGTTTGATATCATTAGTCTAGGTTGGTACATCTGTCAATGTAAATAAATATTTGTGCGTGGAGTCATCAAATCACCAGCCCGCCATGATAGACAGTTACGACAAAAAAATATGGCGCTTACGTCACTACCATTGCCTCTGATTTGGATTGTTTCTGCAGGCGAGCAAAGATTAGGTCCTAATGGGTTCTCATTCGAGCGTGATGACGTAATCTCGTAGGTAGACGCGATTATCGTGGAACCCGGGACTAGCTGTTCCTAAATCTATATCCGTATATGAGATGAGGGGACAGTAAGTCAGGTGAAAATTTTTGATTTTTATGCTTTCCAAAAATTAGGGGGGGCGCGGGGCATATGAAAGGAGGATTGAAAGTACATTCGATCTGTTAGATTAGGCATGAAACATGTCTTTGCCTGTTTCATCGCAGAAAATAATGCTTTTTAAGGATAAGAATAGATAACGACAAATACTGACGAGATAAGATAAATTAATAGCTGAGCAATAGTGGGCATGGTGCAGAACTGATAGGGGCAATGTGAACCCTAGGCTATCCTGTACTTATGTTCTCGAAAAAGTCGCATATGTCGGATAGCTAAGAATGAGCATCATTTAGGTGTGTAAATCGGACGCCTCTGGAGGTCTACCTGGGCCCCTCTTCGGCTCTGCCAAAACATTTTCTAGGCACCTCAGAATGATTTCAAGACTATTTTCCCGATAAAATATAATCATTATGACACCATGTTTAAGATAAAATAATGAGATAATAAAAGTTACAGATTTAAAAAAACGGACTTTTGAGGTAGGCGTTGGATAAGGATTCTCAAGAATTTTGCACACTGTACAAATACACCTCTGTCGCAAGACGAAGGCTTTACGTTCCCCTGGGTCCGAAGGGGACCACTCCTAAAAATTAACATTGATCGTAGAAGACTGAAATTTTGGATAGTTTATAGAAGAAGGAGAAAGGAGTCTGAAGCTGTAGAGTTTCGGTTAGCGCGGCTCCGGTGCTGGCTCCGGTGCTGGCTCCCGGTGCTGGTCGGCTGCTGGCTTCGCCGGTGCTGGACTCCAGATGTGGTGCTGGTAAGTAAATAATTGTGCATACATAATACAATATTGATGTTAATAATTAATGTTTTAATGAGATCATAGATCTCGACCTATGGGTGTTTAGGCTCCCTCATAGGCGATGGCGGTTGTTGTCAGCAGGAACCCCGGGTCGGCGCATCTGCGCGATCCGGCGCGACAACAGGTGGATCCGGTGAGGTGCCTGGGCTAATACAAACATTCGCTATTACAACGAAAAAATATTCGACAAACTCTTTAAGAGTCTTAAAGCTTTCGAAAATGTTTTGGTTTAAGAACCATCAAGAAAAAAAAAGTAAATTAACTAAATATTGTTTATTTTCATTTTTATGTTTATTAACTTACAAAATTTACGTTTTTACATACCCTAAAGCATAAATCAGTAAATCAAACCCCTCTGTCAGCCTTCCTATGATCTATTGATCTATTGAATCTATTGATTGAACTTGATTCAAGTCATATTTTTTTTGCTAAAAATTGTCACGGTTTTACATACTCGTAATTCAGTAATCAGTTAAATCAAACTACTCATCCCCACCCTCCTGTCCAATTCGTGATCTATTGATCTATTCATCTATTGATTATTGATCTATTGATCTTATTGATCTATTGAATTTCAGTCATATTTTTAATAACAATTGTCATGTTTTTACATACTCATAAATCAGTAATCAAGCTATATCAAACCAGCCATGCCACATTGCCCACCTTATCTGTGATCTATGATCTAATTGATCTATTGACTATTCGCCGAAAAAAATTATTATCGGTCGTAATGGTGGGAAATTTATTTTTATACATCTATTATCAAATTTGAAATATAGAAATATGCCTTAAATTGATCCTAATATGAACACGATGCATCGTTGGAACACGATTTCAATGTACATTAATCACATAAATTTTAAAATCAAATATATTTCATATGTTCATTGGGGTGTACTTTTAAAAACTACATAACCAAGGGTATAAGATTATACAAAGATAAATCAGTAAAAAGAAGGGGCTAATCACATAGACCGGTGCTTTTTGTAACTCATCTTTTAACACTCCTAGGCCTGATACTTATTATGATAAAGGGCTTCCCATTCTTGGGGCGGGTGATTCACATATTTTAAGACTTAAAAAGGTACATAGCCTCTCAATAATTGATGCACAATGCTACTAGTTTACCATCTTTATAAGTATGGATCTATAAATTATTAGATCTGATCCTAATAATATAGATCATCTTCTATAATGAAACGCTTCACATTTGGGAGCTCACAATAATTGAAAGCCCTGTCCTCAGGAGTAATATCGAGACATATAACCTCCTTTAAAAATATTACTAGGAATGGTCGTGAGCCGTTGTTGAGGCTCCGAACACAGATGTAGGGAGTGTAAACTATGCGTGAAGGATAGGAATGACTAAAAGTTCTCTCATTTCTAACTGATATAATTATATAAGTCATTTAACCATTATTTAACATCACTATAGAAACTATGTATAATTAACATAATACATAATAATATATACATATAACGACATCATATAGTACAATACGCTTATGAACATGAATTAATAATACTTAAGTTAACTATATATGTTACTAATAAGTATATTTACCAAATATCAACTTATAAATCAACACTAGTATTAAAATATAGTAAATACTAATAACAAGCATCTACATCAGACGGTATACCTTATATTATATCCTAATCTTATTTTAATCAATATGACTCAATTATCTCTAAACATATAACATACATATATGTTATTAAATTATAATATTAACTAGTAATTTTATAATTTTAAATTTTATGCTAAAATTTAAATATATATTACTAATCTATATTAACGATTGGTATTTAATTTTCTACACTAACTTAGATCTAATACCAGTAATATGATTACTATCTAAGATCAGTAATAAATAGTCTTCCACAATATCTAATATAGAAGTGCTAACTAAAGCGGGTAACCATGAATACTAAGAAATAATAACTGTACAAAGTAACAATAATAAACCTTTTTATAACTACAATCCTACAACTACGAATAAACTTGTGTAACATTATATCACATATAGTAATAGTTTAACAACACTTAAACACCTAGTTATAAAGTATAATACTATAACATATTGTACAATGCAATGAATAGTAACCTTCATATATTCCTGACTTTTAATACTTTAAGCATTATCTTCTATTAAACTATATATTATATAATATAATGAGAGAGCCTCGCACTCACTTGATACATGAAAGATAATTCTTTGATTTGAACTTCACCAGTTAATAAATCATTTAGTTCCTACAAATCAACAGGTTACAATTTTGGCCGATTATAACTTGGAAGATACATTTACAGAAATATTTATATGGAATCATATATGAATCTCAAGTAATACTAAATATACCGATAAATATATCTCCTATATGATAATTAATAAGTTATTACTACACATTAATATAAAGCTAACAAGCGAGAAGTAATGAAATTATATTAAGTTATAAAATAATGTACTCAAGATAATCATTAGAACAAAACGCTATTCAATAACATCATGTCTATACACACGAACTAATATAATAACTATGATTAATACTAATTACAAAGTATTACACTCTATAGTAAATCACTACCAGTAAAGTAACTAATATAACAATTTAGCATGCAATAATACGTAACTATATTCATTAAATACTTTTATATTTTATATCATAAAAAGCATAAATCTCATAATCATTATTCAACGTCATTTTTAAGCCTTTATAGGGTCATGGATAGGACATATAAAAGTCACGAATTAGATTCCGGCCTTTTATTGCATGAAATAATTATATTTCGGAGCGTTCATGACATTTCCAAGCTTTTTATCAGCATTCAAGACAACACTATGGGTGCACGCCAGACCAAGAGAGATCTTATATTATCATCGATCTCTCATAATATCAGCACAATTACTTTAAATCAACCAACAGTCTTGTCTTTATATGTCACACATTTCATCTAATCAGGACATGCTCTAAGTTGGGGGAAAGAAAAAATTTGTCCCCTCACTACAAACAGAGAGAGTTTAATTGTATAACCGTTGTTCAGTACAACGAAGGGATGGATAAGAGGATCGTGCTGGTATAGAATTGTAGGTGGCCTGCCCACTACCACTCTTATCTTATCATGCACATGGAATATGCATAGCAAAATATTAGCACACTGACAGATAAGTTGTTCAGTGATCGCAAGATACAGACGTACGATCATTAATAATCTATCGGAAAAATGGTTAATGAAGATTCCGTATTGGGTTAAATATTTGCACAAATGTCCAAAGGTAAAAAAACATGTTAAAAATAAGGGGAGATAATGTGATTAGCTTAGTGTGGGATGGAAATGCATATAAATAGATAAAGTTGCAATAATTTATGAATTTTGCTTGCTGTGATATAGATAAGAACATTTATGTTGAGAAGAAATCGTTGGAAGAGCAGATAGAGTAGATGTGTGCAGTGTAAAAGAAGAGTGATGGTATGTGAAAATCGAAATGAGGAAGGATTAAGAAGCGATCTTGGCAATTCGACGTCGGTACCTTGTGTCCGCGTACAAGAAGCTATGCGTTCACACTATTTCTTCGCTGAGAGTCGTGAGAACGTTCCAATGGAAAATTTGATATGATCACTAGAGTGATCAAAGTTAAGTCAGCGTGATTATGGCAGAGGTATCCAAAATTGTTGGTTGGGATTTTGCAGGGACACAATTTATTAATACAAGTCCATACTAGAAGGGATAAATGTTAACAGTTATTTGATAGATAGCTGAAATTTCTAACGAATATAAATAGATATACTGCAATCGTATACTTATTTTGTGTTTCGAGGATGAAAGTAAGGAATGAAACTATACACATACTCTATATCCTGCAGGAATAAGAATCATTGCATAACTAGCACAATGACAACTCAAGGATTGTTTAATATTCTTAAGTTCTGAGTCATTACACCGTCTGCTCGAAGGGATAGGTGGTAAACGCTCAGCCCTAGTCCGGGTTGAGGCCCAAAAACGCCTACACAATAACTTCTGCGGTGATCACCCCGGGCACCAGCCTACTCTCAGGATTGCGAGGCGGGAGGTAATAGGTGACGCGTTCTTTCCAGCGAGCGCCCAAAATCCTCATCACCCCCTCTTTGAGAGTTCGTTTCATCTCAGAGGAGATGTAAATCCGCTGTTGCTTTAGCAGGACTTTATCTAATAGTGGGAGGTATTAAATAGATTAGCACTATCTAGGTTTAAATCGTAGAATGAGTGTAGGGGAGAATCTACAGCAGATATACAGGAAGTTTGGATAAAAAGGGATAACATCTCAGCTGAAATTAGCCTTAGATGATCACCTAATGTCCATAGACTAAGAAATTACATGGTCATATTACATGCATACCAACACTCTTTGTGAGGTTTGTTAGAGTAAATTATGAGGTCGGTCGTTATAAAGTATAGGAGTTGTTTAACGTTACTGCGGTTTGGATTATAAAGTCTCCGATCCGAGGATGAATTTGCCGGGCTTGGGCGGGGTACTATCAGGTGTGAGAGTTTAAAGGCAAAACAGCTGAGCACTACATACGGTTAGGCGAGTTTTTCGGGCTCTAGAAGGGATAAGAAGGGTTGCATATGGTGAACTGGAAAGTAATGCACCCAGACAGCTGTTTTATAAAGGCGATATTTGGTCCTGTCTGACAATGTTGCGACCTTTCCGTTATTCAACATGCACGGTCAGATATGAAACACTAATGCCTCCTTACCTACCCAGATTATGAGAGCGACTCATACATGAAGCTAGACTTTTGTATGCTGAGCAAACGGGTAGAAAGAGAAATGAAAAAGATTCTCTTGCGAAGTCTAAACAGAAATAGCACTAGATGTTCGTTCAAGAGGCTCTCATGTTCAAGGGTGCCAAGCATGATCATTTTGCTATGTTTAGGTCCAAAGAACAATTTTTTTGGTGTATGTTTAATAGCTTGTCTTCCTAAAGAGTTGTGATTATTCGGGTCAATCTAGGCAAGGAGTGTACTGAGATATAACCGGGGTCGAAAAACGATCTTCGACATTAGTTAGAAACGGTGTTTTTGGAGATGAGATTGAGCTTTGCTGTTATAAATGATTGAATTTCACATAGGTTGAGACACCCCATCCGGACATTCTATCCAGATCAGGCGAGAGATGAGAATCGGAAAAGATTAAGGACAAGAGGGGGCAGATTCTAGGAAGTTTAGAAAGAAGGGAGAGAGAGTGATAACGGAGTTGAGGAAATGAAGGGGTCGAGTGTGCGGCATAGAGTTGAATAGGAGTTAGGAGGTGCGAGGGGTGAGAAGTCATTAATGAAAGTCAGGAGATGAAGTAGGAGATAAGACAGAAAACTGAGGAACACCATTATTGAAGAAAAGAAAAGTCGCCCCATCACACGCCGACCATTGAGCGATTTGAAAAGAAAGCTAGACATAAGTAAGCAAAGAGAATGAGAACCCAAGAGGGGAGCTTGGAGTGCAAACGTGACCGTGTGACAACTCGGTCATGCTTTGTATATTCATTCGCCACCACGCCCAACTCCTCCCTCGTACGTTCTTAAGAGGAAAACATATATCGGTTAGATTAAAAAGTAATATGCAGTAGACCTCCGAGCGCTGAAAGCCATGCTGGCAGGACTCCGGACATGAGTCTTCCAGACAAAGCTGAAAGTTCGCTATGAGACATGGTCTTCGCTCATCTGGAACTGGATGATCACCGACCCGCGTCTGGTTACACCACGAATTTAAGTGCGAGTGTCCTGGCGAACTGCCCACCACTGGGAGATCGGCACTGGAAAAGGTGGATAGGTCGTAAAGGAAATCTGAGGAGAGAAATGCGGGTTTGGCAGACGGCCGAGGGACAAAAGGGACGAGCTGGGGGGAAAGTGGGAACATAATCGAGTATTTGTATGACCGTTAGCTACTTTACTTTGATAAGTAGGATTTTCAGGATGTTAGCGGATAATCCAATGACTCGAGGTAGTTGAGGTTTTGTATTTACATTTATTCTAGTTCGGTTATTCGATATCGTTTAGCTTTCATTGGATGCAAAAACTTTGGTTGCGTAAGCATATATCGTAGGCCAAGCATATAAGAACGTTATTTTTATGTAATGTTTTTCCAAAATGATACATCGAAAATATGAACTTGGATCTATTAGTTTTCCATAGATCAAATAGGCGGATGGGTGGGTAGGGGACTGCTGGGATGGAGGGTTTGATTTACTGATTTATTGATTACTGCTTTAAAATCAGCTAAAACTATCACAGACGCTTTTACTGTGATTTTTTGTATTCAATAAGAACTTATTTTTTATGTTATGTCAGGATAAAAAAAAAAATTTTATTCTTAAAATTTTTTTTTTTAAAAATTTGTTTGGGTTGCAATTATTCGTTGGGATAATGATGAGATTTAGACGAGGTTATGATGAAACTTTTTTTTAAATATTACCGATGTTAATTGTAAAATTAACATTGATGTATGTTAGGATATGCTTGAAAAAAAAAGTGGGAAATAGTTTAGTTTTGTAAGCGAAGTGTAGGTCTTTACTGTTGTTAAGCTGCGGAAGTTTGTTTAATGTTAAGTAGGTTATTCGTACTATGGTGGTCGTTAGGTTTGCGTTGTACAATTTAATATCTTAGTTAGGTTTGTGTATGTGTTAGCCTTTATTAATGTATAAACTTTGTTACGTTACATATATTCGATGGTTAGTATATTAAAAAACTTTATTTGTGTTATGTTTAGGCCGAAATGATAACTCGAAATATGACATGATCAATAGATCAATAGATCAAAAGGTCATCGGTGGGAGGGGTGGGGAGGGGTTGATGGTTTGATTTACTGATTTACTGTTTCTAAAATAATAAACTATTACAATTTACTCTGATATTTTATGCATAAAGAACTTTATTTTTTATGTTATACTTGGAATTTAACTTTGTTAGTTTACAGTTTTTGTTTGGTCTGTATGATAATAGACAGGTTATGATAAATTTTGTTAAATTTACTGTGTCAATGTAAAATTAACTTAATATGTTAGGATATTCTGCCTTGGGAAAAAAGTCATGATAGGTTACTGTTTTGTATGCAGTGTTCGTTACTTTACTGGTGTTAAGCTGTGGAACTTTGTTAATGTTAACTGTTTATTAGTGCGGAAGTTGTGTTAAGTTTTGTCGTTGTACCATTATTTTTAGTTCATATGAAGCTATGTTAGCTTTATTAATGTAAAATAAATTGTTATGTTAGCATATATCGCTGGTTAGTATATAAGAGCTCTATTTCTTGTCAATGTTTATCCCGAAATTGATTAACTCGAGATATGCGACGTACATTCGATAGTGTTAACTGGTAAAATTAACCTTGATAATGTGAGAATGCTTGAAAAAGTGTGAATAGGTTACGTTTTGCATTTGCTGGTGCTAGGTATTTAACTCGTTGTTGAAGTATTGAACTTTGGGTTACTGTTACGTAAGTTTATTCGGTGCGTAAGGTGTGTTAGGTTTTGTCATTGTACATTATATTCTTAGTTTGATAATGCTATGTTAGCTTTATTAATGTGGAAAACATATGTTACGTTAGATTTTTTTGGTTTGTATATAAAGAACTTATTTTTTACGCTATGTTTATCCGAAATGGTAACTCGATATTGTGACCCTTGAATCATTAGATCGAAAGATTAAAAGGTCATGGACGGGATGGATAGGGTGGGTTTGGGGAGGGGATTGGGTGGTTAATTTTCAGATTTTACTTGATTTACTGCTATTAAAATTCGGTAAAACTCTTACCTTTACTATGATATTTGTATCTCAAAGAACCTTATTTTTTATGTTATGTTTGGATAAACTTTATTTTTATGTTATGTTTGGATAAAACTTTGTTTGTTTTGCAATTATTTGCAGGGGATTATGATATTTAGATAAGGTTATGATAAATCTTGGTTAAATATTTATGATAAATGTAAAAAACTTTGTTAGCTTAGCATATAGTCGTTTGTCTGTATGATATTCGGACAAGGTTATGATACATTTTTGCTAAATGTTACTGTGTTTTGTAAGATTAACGTTAATATGTTAGATATGCTGAAAAAAAGTATGAAAGGTTACGTTTTGCATGCATGTTAGTTACTTTACTGGTGTTAAGTGTGGATATTTGTTATGTTAACAGTTTATTCGTGTGTAACGTTGTTTTGGTTGTTGTCGTGGACATTATTTTCTTCGTTAGTCATGAACTTATGTGTGCTTTATGATGTGGAAACTTTATTACGTTAGAGTATATTCGTGATCAGTATAATAATCGGACAAGGTTATGATATCATTTGTTAAATATTACTGTGTCAGTGTAAGATTAACGTTCAAATGTTAGAGATATGTTGAAAAAAGTATGAATAGGTTTACGTTTTGCATGCAATGTTCGTTACTTTACTGGTGTTAAGGTGTGGAACTTTGTTAAGTTAAGTTTTTATCGTCGTGTAGTTGTGTTCGTTTGTCTTTTGTTACATTATTTTTCTTAGTTCATGTTACGCTATGCTTTAGCCTTTATGATGCTAAACTTTCACCACGTTAGAGATATTCGGTTGATCACAGTATGATCAATCTTAACCAATGTGTGATCAAATTTAGTTAATATTACCTGTTAATCATAAAGTTAACATTGTGATGGTTAGAGATATGATTGGACAACAGTGTGAATAGGTTGCCGGTCTTTGTATGCTATGTTAGCTACCTTACTGTTGTTAGTGTGGAACTTTGTTAAACGTTAACAAGTTTATTCATCGTTTAGAGGGCCGTGTCAGGTTTGTCGTGTGTCGTATTATATGTCTTAGTGTCAAGAATGATGGCTAAGTAACTTTTAATTAATGTTGAATAACTTGTTACGTTAGCTAATATATTCGTTGAATGCAGGTGTATAAAGAATTTTTTTTTCATGTTATGTTTCTCCAAAATGATATTAGAAATGTGACTTGAATCAATAGATCATAGATGCAAAGATCACTAGATCATGGATGATGTGGGCCTTGTGGGAGGGCAGTTTGAATACTGATTTACTGATTTTATGGTATGCAAAACATGACAATTTTAGAAAAATATGAACTGAATCAATAGATCAATAGATCATAGATCATGGAAGGGTAAGAAGTAGGCTCTGGGTGGTTTGATTTATGATTTCTGATTTAGGGTATGTAAAACATACATTTTAACTAAAAAATATTTGAATCAATACATCAATAGATCAATAGATCAATAGATCCATAGATGAATAACATAGATAAGGTGGGCAGTGTGGCATGGCTGGTTTGATTTAACTGATTTACTGATTTAGGGTATGTAAACATGACAATTTTTATTAAAAATATGACTTTGAATCAATAGATCAATAAACAAATAGATCAAGTAGATCAATAGATCAATAGATCAATAGATAACTGATGGATAGGAGGGTGTTGGATGAATGGTTGACATTTACTGTTTACTGATTTAGGGTATGGTAAAACGTGACAATTTAAGTAAAAATATATTGAATCAATAGATCAATATGATCAATAGATAAATAGATCATGGAATGGCGCTGAGGATGGGCTTTTTGAAATTACTATTTACTGTTCCTGCTTTAATTGTATGTAAAAACGTAAATTTGGTAAAGTTATAAAACTAAAAAGAATAGAATTTTATTTTAATTTATTATTTATTTTATTTACTTTTTTTTTCTTTCTCTTGATGGTTCTGAAAGCCATCATTTTCGAATCTATCAGACCATAACAAATATTAAGGACAACCAATATTGTTTTGTTATCGAATACTGATTTAGGGGTATGTAAACGACGTGACAAATTTTAGTAAATAGTACTGACTTGAAGTCAATGATAATAATCAATAGGATCAAATAGATCATGGAAGGGCTGAGGAGGGCTGTTTGAATTACTGATTTACTCTGATTTACTGCTTTACGGGTATGTAAAACGTAAATCTTGTAAGTTATAATAATAAAAAGAATAAGAAATTTTATTTATTTAACTTTTTAATTTTTTTCTTGATGGTTCTGAACCATGCATTTGCGAAAATCTAACAGACACGAATACATATATCAAGGACACCAATATGTTTGTTATAGCCGAATGTTTATTAGCCCAGCATCGCACCGGAGTCGCGTGTGGCTCGCGCCTGTTCGATCATGCGCCGACCCGGGGTCCTGCTGACACAACCCGCATCGCCATGAGGGAACACCCTAGTCGAGAATCTAGCTCTTATAAACATATATTTTTACACCTTTGTTTCATTATTATACAAATATTTACTATCCAAGCACCGCACCAGAGCCACTACAGATTCAGACTTTTTCTCCTTCTTCTATACACTCTCCAAATTTCAGCCCTTCTACGATCAATTTTTTAAGTGGGGTGGGTCCCCCTTCGGGGACCCAGGGGGGACGTCAACCTCGTCTGGCACGAAAGGTTACGTCATCATCTAAGCCCTGCCTCCAAAATTTTAACCCCGATAGAATAACTCTAACCACTTGAGATTATATCGGAGCCATAGCTGAGTCCGGAGCCAGAGTCCAAAGTCGGAGTGCGTTAAAAACGATTCCTTGCAGGAATCGTTTTTTCGACTCACGAAATCGATTCCCTCAACTATGAATCCTCTTATCAAATTTTAGCCTTCTACGATCAATTTAATTTTAGGGGGCAGCGCGTCCCCCCTTACGGGGAGAAGCAGGGCGCACGTAATCTCGTCTACGACGAGATTACGTCATCAATACTCGAATGAGAACGCATTAGGCCTAATGCTCCGCTCGTCAGAAGCAACAAAAGGGCGTAAGCACTAATATTTTGCGTTCGCTCTCATTTGGGAGGTACCCCTATTCCATCTACCCCTGACTGGAAACTCCGTCGGTCATCGCAGCTTACGCATACATAGAACAATATCCAAGTTTGAAGCGAATACCTCTTATACTTTTCCGAGAAAAAACTGGTAGCGGCAAACAAGGTTAACATTACTACTATATATATATATATTATATATTATATTATATATATATATATATGATATAATATATATATATATATATATATATATATATATATAATAATATATTATCATATATATATATATATATATAATATAATAGCTAGTTAGTTAGTTAGTTAGTTAGCTTGTCCGCACCGACCTCTATTCGTCAATTTATGGGATTCAATATCCTACAGCACAGTAGGGGATTGGTCAGGAAATTGTGTTACTTGTATTTCCTAAACCACCGTGGGTGATTATTCAAAGATTATCTATTCTTAATACAAACGCCTTGCTTCGTCTAAACGCATTTGGAAATTCCCAGCTCCGTGGATTGTTTTTGCATCCAATTAATGATGAATTCATCAAGAAGAGAAACGAGATTGTGGTTGGTTTATGTAATAATAGATTGAATCTGCTGTATGTGGGCTATGTTTTCATGATATGTAGGTTTGAATTAGTCATTGAACAACTGTATTAAATATTACAGAATCTCCTACGTCACGGCCCATTTTTTGTGTCCGTTCAGGTTAGCCATATCGATATTAGAACTCTCGCTCTCACCCGAGAGGAGAAATTTAACAATCTTTTAAAGAAAAAAAAACAACGCTTTCAATACATCTGATCTACCTTGAAATCCTCTCTCTCTTCTCTCTCTCCTCTCTCTCGTCCTCTCTCTCTCTCTCTCTCTCCTC